>MKYW01000022.1:845774-870080 GCA_015776835.1 Aphidius ervi
TGTTAAATAAATATTTAATAATAAAAAGAAAAAAATTTTTTTTTCAATCAATTTTGATGAATTTACAAGAAGGAAATTTTTCATTACCATAAAACGGAGAAGATTATAGGAAAAAAAAAAAAAATAAAAAAAGTATCATCAGAAGCGCCTCCCTGTGGTCTGTAATTACCTCTTTCCAGACCCCGTGGGCTGTTCGGTTGGTTGCGCTTCCTTCCTGTCTGCTACAACCACTGTATATATATATTGTACGCCTCTTTTTCTTCTCCGTGTATCACCCCTTCTTTAGCTACACACCTCAATCTACTATCAGTCTTTACAACCCCCTTACAAACTCCTCACGAACCCCCCTTGCAACACACCCCTTTTCAATATTATCTTCATACATACTCGTGACCCGTCACCCGCTGTTACACGTCATTTTTTTTATTTTTTATTTTTTCGTTGTCCATGTGATTTACCATCACCATCACCAGATGGTTTTATATATATATATTTTTTTTTGTTCTCACGATTATTTAAATTTGTTTAATATATTTTATTGCAAGCTCATTTTTGTAAAATATAAAATTCCAAAATAACCAAGTTTTTATTTAAATTTTTTTTTTTTTTTTTGATTGCAAATATGGTGAATTTAATTTATTTAAATTTTTTATTATTTATTTTTCAAGTGTATTTATATATATACAAGGAATAAGAGTCGGATATGATCCATGCAGGTCGGTATAAATCAGAGATATCGCATTCCAAGGGATGTGGATCCAAAGCGGCTAGATCGAGTTACAATGTTGCCTTCTTCCTACCCTCTCTCATATAGCCACTCTTTAAATTTTGTATTATTATATTTCATTTTTGAGTATACTATATTGCAATTGTGTATATATATTTGAAAATATATATGTCGAAATACAATTGACAAAAATCACTTGACAATTAATAATGATACACGATTGGCAAGTTCACATTGTCTAATGATCATCATTTTGTCTGATGTTTAGAGCATACATATATATTTTTTATTTTATTCCATGAAAAACCCGTCGGCATAATTATATATAAATTTATATCAGTGATACTGTCAGTATTGAATCACACTCCCTTGGTAATATATTTTATACACTGAAAGTCAAAGACTAGTTGTAAGATAAATAAAAGCAAAAAAAACTTTGATTTTAAAATATGATAACATTGATGCTGTTCTCGTTACCCCGAGATGAAAAAATTGAGGTATTTTGACGAAACACAATTGTGTTTGATACTTGAAATTGTGTTTCTGAGCGCCATTAAAAGTACTTTTCGAATACCGATTGAAAAGTATTTTTAGCAGGATAATTATGTTTGACGAGTATTTGAAATACAATTGTATCCGGTTAAAATACTTGCTCGGGATACTCAAAAATACAATTGTATCCGGTTAAAATACCTGCTGATTATTTGAAAAAAAAAATTCCAACAAGAGTGCGTTTTACATATATATTTTTTTACATAAATTCGTTTCTACCCGGGTTTGATCCTACGTTTTCCTAATTACTAAACCTACACTCTACCGCGAGACCATTTTTACAAGTTAATAAAATTTGAAATTTTGTTCACATAAGCTACGAGGTCTATACAAATATAATTTATTTAAAAAATTAAAAAAGAGATTCACTATCGTTATTTTAGATTACGACTCGATTTATTTGACTATACATCCTTTCCTAATCAACATTTGCCATAATTAATTATAGTTAAATAGCTATTGGCAAATGTATGTAAGGAAAAGATGTGGTGTCCCCAGCATGATTACTAGAATAAATTGGAAATGTTAATATAAGGATAGAAAAAATTATTAAATAATTATTAATTAATTCATAAATAAATTATTTAACTCTAAAAATAATTGGAGTTTATTATATAATACGGTGCTATGATATTGAAATTTTTCTAAGTCCAAAAACTGGAGTATCAGAATACTTTTCAAAGACTTTTAAAATACTCAAACATTTAAAATACCTGTCAGGGATAATTGTATCCGAGAACCGATATTCGAGCTCTTCATTTAATTCTTTCATAATACCACCAAAATATCGAAAATACTCATAAGTATTCTCACAATACCTCATAAACATCGCCGGATATAATTCAAACACTATAAAATATCAATAATACTATTCGAATACTTGATTTTTTCATCTCGGGACGGTAGAGCGTGTTAAATACTTGGCACATGCCAAGAAAACTAACGAAAAAAAGTCACAAAGGGTGATCGACCCAAAGTGCAAATACATGTGCACATAGTTATATATATATATTTACACAAGACATATCTCATTTAGTAAAAAGCAAAGCAAAAAAAAAAACATATCAAATATTCCGTTATACTTATGAATTGGCTTTTATGTTTTTTTGAAAATTAAAAATAATTAAAAAAGCCCAAAGGTCAGTATATTTATGCTGATGAGTCAATACTGCAGATTACTGATTTTTTTTTTTATAATTAAAATTTGATGACACAAAAGATATGATGAAGATAAAAAAAATATAATGTAAATATATTTTTTAGAAGCTGGTTTAAAATGTGTTTGATTTGATGAAACTTACTGTGTGCATAGTGAGCTGCTGCTGGATGATGAGGAGCTGGTCCAGCATGTGGATAGTAACCTCTGTAATCTGGATTACCAACGACTCCAGTAACACCATTACCACTACCAGAAGGTGGCTCGAGACTGGTTCGCGGTGGTTCATACCACCGGGCCGCGCTCGACTCACTGGTCATGTCCATTATGTCGAGAATTTTTATTGATTTTTACCGTGCGCTACGAAGGCGCTCCAGTATACAATTATTAAAATTTAAAAAATTATTATAATCACGATTGTGTCACGTGAGACTAGAGCCTTTGTTTTTAATTGCAAAAATTATTGAAATGTTTTTTTTTTTTTTTTTTTATAAATATGTGTATTTAAACAAATAAAAATAAATTAAAAAAAAAAAAAAAAAAGGAATTTTTTAATCACGAAATTTGTGAATTTAATAAATTTTTTAAATTCAAATCCTCGAGGATCACGCCTCAGCTATAATCGAGTCCATTTTGTATCCAAAAATGTCACTGACTGTCTTCTGAAATTAAATAAAAGTAAAAAAAATTAATTTACAATTTGGAAATATATATTTTTTTTTTTTAATGATAATATTTTATGTTGAAGAATAAAATCGAGTTTTTACAACAATAAAAATCAATCAGATATGGAATAAATGCTTTTTATTATTAAATTTAAAACCAGTTTTATAAAAATTACTTGATTTTAGAAGAAAAAAAAATTAATAAATAATAATTTGACACAATTGATGATGTAAAAGGATGAATGACAATAGATTGTATCAAAAGATTGACTTTTGCTATATAAAAAATATAAAAAATATAGAAAAAAATATAATACACGTGATGAGGATTAAAATTAATTGCTAATTAGTTGGCTGATGATCTTGGTTTGATATTAGAATAACACACACACAATCACTAAAATATTTTACAAGATATAGATGATGAAAAAATAAATTCAAAGTCTTGATTAGATTAACAAGATAATTTTCAACAAGATAAAACAATCCAAGATCTCTAAAAAAATATTTAACAAATTAATAAAATTTCTTACTTGAAAAAAAGGAAAATTGATTGACAATTTTTCAATCAGAACATGAAAAAAAAACTGATTGAAATTACGACGCGTTGTTTAATTAGAGTAATAAAAATAAATGACTTGGGCCATAAAATATTTCATCAACAAAAAATAAAATACTCGAAAACAATGATTGATAAGATTATAGCCAAAAAACAAGATGATAAGATTAATACCAAGAACACGACACGGTCAAATCAATTGTACATTGATAAAAAAATAAAAAGAAATAATAAAAATATATATAAATTTGTGCGTAAAATAGACTAAAAATTTTAAAAATAAAATTAACAAAATATTTAAATATACAACAGTTGTTAAATTAAAATGACAAAAAAATATTTATATATAATTTGTAAAGCATATCACTGCGAGACTTTCAAGCATTATTACAATGCTCTTAACAATAATTCGATTAAATTTAAATGATATCTTTGAATATATATTGATTATTTAAAAAAAATTACAAAATATTTTACATAAAAAATAAGGTAAATTGACATGTATCGACACAGTAAATAGCGCAAAAAAAAATCACAGACAAATATCAATCAAATCAACAATGGAGAAATCGTGATTATGAATTCAAAAAAAAAATAATAAATAAATATAATTTTGCAATCAAGTTAAAACGACATTCACAAAATTAAATCCACACACTGGAAGTGAAAGATGTACCGGTTTTGAGTTTGTTGTATATATCACAAACATACCTATATCTAGGTGTTGGATATATATATAAATGTGAACTTGAAGAGCGAGATACTTGTTTGACGAATCAAAAAGTTACGTGAAAGACTTATGCTTCAAGAAGCAACAACTACGATACGATCTGGTATGCGAGACAAGAGCGGGTTCACAACTGATTTGGGACACAAAACATTCAGAGAATAAACCATTGACATTGAGCGTTTAATATTAAAAAAAAAAGCAAAAAAAAAAAATTGATAATCTTGCAGGGAAGCTCTCGCAAGATAATACATTTTATATTTACTCAAGATATCGACAAAAACTCATAAAATAAATATATATTTGAACAAATTTAAAAATTAAAAATTAAAAATTAAAAAGCTAAATACCACAGCTGAATTAATGACCAATGAATAATTAAATTTGTCACAAATTGTGGACATGTATCTCATTGAATTTAGACAATAAATAATAATTATAAAATTAAAAATAAATTGATAGATTGTGAGCAATATATTATCGACACGATCATGTCTACAAGTATTAAAACGTCAATCTCAACAATTTGAATAAAATTAATGGGACAAAATATATTAATTTACAGTTAATGTCTATAAAAATATATTCAATTTTTTATTACAAATACCAATTTCCAAGTATAACAATGATGAGATATAAATTTTTATCACAAATAATAATGAAAAAAAAAAANAAAAAAAAAAAAAAGAGATTGTCATCGTTCGACTTTTATTTGAATTATCGAGGACCGATCTTTGGTCGTTCAGCAATCTTATCAAAATTTGGTTAATCTGAGAAATAAAAATGTTACTTTTAACGAAAAACTTTGACTTGTCACGTGCCTGATAGCTGATATCTATTTATTTTTAAATTAAATTTAAAGAAACTATGTATTATATATTTTTTTTTTCAAGAGTTTTCTTGGTTCTCCATGATCAATTGCTTGTTTGGTTTTGTATATACAAGATTTATGTAATAACAAACAGGTCAATCTGGGTGTTTAAATGGCTCTAAAGGTGTTTGATATTCTACATTTTTTTTTCTTTAATTATAAAGTTTAGTCAAAGAGGAAATAATATGTACGTGAGGAAAAATGTTGAGGCCTGGACGCGTGAAAGCTGGGCCCGTGCCAATCTCTCTCTCTCACTCTCTCTTAAACACTTAATAAATTGATAAAAAATATATATGTCTATATATAAATAATATCTATTCACACGCTCTAACGACTTGTTTTTATTAAGGCCTATATTTATGCACAATTTCTCATATAAAAAGTAATAAATATCATAACTACAAACTTGTCATTTAACTGTAATATCTCAATGCAATTACATTTTTATATTTTTTTTTTTTTCAAATATTAACGAGTGTATTAAAAATATATAATTACGTTAATAAATAAATTATATATTTATCTTTAAACTGTAAAAAAAAAAATAATAAAAAAAACAAGTTTTAAATATGATTAGAACACTTTTTAGCTGACTGAATTTTTAAAGATGAAATTTTTTCAGTTTTCATTTGGAAGACATCAAAAATGTATAACGATACCTGATCTGGACAGTGGAATAATTGTTTGTGAGATAAAACAACATTGGCTAATGAAGAAAACGAGTAAAAAAAAAAAAAAAGTCCATAACATGAAAACAAAAGAAACGATAAAATAACTCAAAAATAAATAATCTCGTGAACGGACAGAAGGAACAATAGGTGTATTGGCCCATGACATTCCCAGGCAACAGAAGAAAATGAAATAAAAAAAATAAAAACACGCGTGAAGCTGACTGAACGAAATTGTACTTGGATGAAGGCAAATCCGACCTTGTGAGCGAAATAAAAAAAAAAAAAAAAAAAGATTAACTTCTCTTTGCTCATCTCTCTCATCGTGATACTATGTGGTCCATCGAATATCCTATCTCAACTTCTGTGTGTATCCCACAGTGTTGGTATTTATATTTTATACACGGTGGTATATTATATATATATAAAAAAATATATATTGGTATTTGTAATATTGTGCTACGATGCGATCGGCGCCCGACGGCGAGAACAATGTATATATTTACTGGTTAAAAATATATAAAAGAGACTAACCAGGATCCAAACTCTTTATGAGAGCAAGAAGAAGATGACAAAAACATCCAAAAATATATAATAAGGACCAATACCTCTGTATCGATGGTAACCTAATATCGATGGAAGAAAAAAAAAATAAATATAAAGAAGATTTAAAAAAAATAAATAATAATGATTTTAAAAACTTTAAGAAAACAACATTTAAAAAGGGAAGGAATACCTTGAGGTCGATGTAGGACGTTGCCTGGCGTTTATAACGTTTTTTGTATTTTTTTTTTTATATATACCGTCGCACGCGTCATTTACTGTATAAAATTTTGTGTAATTTGATAAAGTATGGTACACAAGATTATTGAAAAAAAATTATATGTTTCAAGTTGATATTAAACTGAAATAAAAAAAAAATTTGAGAGATTGAAATGAGCAAGTAGAATTTCGGATTAAAAAAATTGACAAATGTAAAAATGTTTTGAACTGATGAAATTGAAACAATTAAAATTTATTGAATATTCAATTATTAAATAAATATTTGCTTTGAGAAAGAATTCAAATTGCACTTGAAAGGAAAATATAACAATTGATGAATTTTTGGAATATTTGAATGAATTACTTGATGATATATACACCTTTATTTAAACAAAGTTTTATATTTATAAATGCATCGTTGCACTAATAAGCGGTAGCAATTCGCGGCTAATAAATGAAAACACAAGTCGAGGCTGATTATTATACTTGCAAATTACCAATTATTTTCCACTAATGCTAAGGGTATATACACGGAACGTTTGTTAAATGTAATGCATATTCTCTTTTAGCTTGTACATCGAAACTGGCCACCCGTTCTTCGAGTTATTTATTTTTTGAAAATTTGTACATGATATTTATTTAAACGCACACATCAGCGAGCAACTCGGCTTGAAACTTTGCTATACATTGTTGGTTTTTTTTATTTTTTTTGTAATGAAAACAAGATTGACGGGTTCCGTTTGTTTTGCCAGAGGGAAAAAAAATTCATCAATTTTGAAAATAAATGGATTAAGTACTGTGATATAAAGCCGCTTTAGCAAATAATTGTCAGAATATAATATCGAAAAAAAATATATTGTACATCATCATAATTTATAAGTAATATTTTTTTTCATTTAGATGAGTTTAAATGATAAAATATTTATTATCAAATATTTGAAGAAATATTTGCAATTATTTTGCATGCATAAATTTTTAGAGGATAGTTCCGTCGGCACTTTAGCACTAGCTGTATTTTGTTTCAAAACAAATAAGCCAACAATGACAATTGAGATGAGATTTTTTTCGAAAAATATTAAAAAGCCAACTCGAAATATCTGTTGGACTATCGAAATCACTGGACTAATTAAATTCACTTCACAAATTACTGTAGTCTATTTATTTTACAAAGCTGTCACTATATTTCTACTCGAAAATAATAATTGAGTGTAATCAAAAATATACAGCTCAATTGAAATTATAATAATTTGCAAGATTGATTAATGATTATTCTATCAAACCGAGATCATTAGAGAAAATATATAATTGCAGGTAGAAAATTGACACAAGCGACACTGCTGCCACCGTTGATTAATCCTATCAAACATCAATCATAAATTATTTGAATTTAAAATCTACGCATTCCAATAAAACCGATCATGTAAAACACTAAAAAAACAAAAACCTTATCGCTGCGATATGTTGGGTAATGATGATGATTCTCCCTTACCTTATCTCGCAAGTATTTCTATCCAACTGACCAAACACGATAATAGGGAGTTTTGTTTATCTTTTTTTTTTACTCAATATTATTTATCATATAATTATTATAATCACTCAGGTAGTAAACACTAAACCACTGCACTGTAAACACATTCACAACACATTGTTGATTATACTAAAGATTTTTTTATTTGATAAATCTTTACCACAAATTTATTAATTAAAAATAATTTATTGAACAAAATGGTCCAAAGTAGCATTCACTTGTCTTTTCATGTAAAATTTAAACCATAAAAATCAAAACAATTAATGACTGAATTAATATTTCCAAAAACAATATTAAATAACAAAAAAAATCAAAAAAAAAAATACACAAAAAGTTCAGCAATTGCACTAGCAATTATTTTTCAAAATTAAAATTTGTTAATATATTTTTTAATTTTTAATTATCCAGATACGTTTTGTGTATGATTTGTATTAACTGTTTATCGATGAAATGACAGTTGTATACTGAGTTTGTAATATATACGTTTTGAAAAAACACGCACGCGCTCGTCGATGCAACTATCGTGGCACCCGGCGCGGAACTAAAGCGGATGAAAACACGAACATGACAAGGCCCCCACGTTCGTATACAATCGGTATTATTCGGTAAACTATCGGTGGCGCTCGTATCGCTGTGGAAACGCCTTCGACGCGCGCGGCCCCACCTCCACACGGGCGTTAACTCCAGCTACTTACTCCTGATTTACCCCCTCTATTATCTTTTTTTTATTCTTTCTATCTTTTTTTCAAATAACCCCACTAGTTTTTGTGTTATTTTAAAAATTTTTTTTTATATCTTTGCCAATTTTTTAGCATTATTCATTCTTTGTCAGTGCTCAATGTCGACAAACAAATAATAAACTTTTAGTGCAACACGTTACAAAATATTTACAGAAAATTGAGCTGAAATTATGTTGATATATTTTACTAGAATAAACTACTCTTTCACTTCTTCATAATCAATAGATAGTACATCTAAAAAAATAATGTTTGAAAGGGCTAGAACTTTTTATCTTTTTGTAAAATAAAATGACAAATATTTATTTGTAAAACAATAAAAATAATTCAAGTTGAAAAACATGTTTTCATGCATGGGAATAATTTTTTTTTTCGTTGAACGAATCTGGCTGGCTTTTGTCGTATATCATTTAACAACAGGCATGTAATAAACACAAATATATTCAAGCTCATAATTTATGTAATAAGTACAGCAACTTATGTGTGTTTACTTGTTCACAAACGTTGGCTCTGGAAAATTCAATAGAACCAATGTAAATTTATTGCTTCAGTGGTTTTTCCATGCGGTTCCATCATGAAAATTTTCTCTCACAATTTAGCCCATTATTTTGATAAATGTATACGCGCATCCTGAGCACTGCCATGTACTATATATACTAATGTAGATAGAATTGTATTGCGTGATATTTTGTAGCCCGATGAATGATAATGCCAAAAAAAAAAAAAAATTATGAAGTTAAAGCATTTTCCTCGCTAGATTTATTATACGTCCGTACGTAAATATAAACCAAACAAAAATCAAAATTATACAAGTAGTCATGTGGCACATAGGCCAAAAATAGAAACAGATCAAGTCTCAGATATATATCAAACGCCTATAAACGCGTGAGGAGTTAATCTTGATAAATTTGCTGACTATCAAGATGAGATAGGTTGCACGATATTATATATATACATATTACGCCCATATTTGAAATCTCAAGTTTGTAATCTGAGTGCGAGGATGCGACTGCGGAAGTGACACACGCATTGAGTTACAGGTTGACCTAGGTCATGTTTATTATTCTATTATGTTTAAGTAAATAATCTTAACTTTATAATCATTTAAATGCGGACACTAATCTGATCAATTCTAAATTTTAAAATGTCACAAAAAGCTGGATATACATTAATATTTATTCAACAATCATCAAAATCAAATGATAAATATTTTTTCAATTTAAATAAAATTATATGGCTTTTGTTTATAATTTTTTTGGATGAAAATTAGATTTATCATGTGATGAATTATTTAAAAGACATAAGCAGCTGTAGGCTTGATGTAAAAGCCATGGAGAGGGAAGGCTGTATCAGTGGTAGTTGTGAATATGAGCATATAAAAAGAGGGAGAGCATTTTCAAGTACAGAGTACAGAGAAAACATTGTATATAACGTTGCCAGGTGGCTGGAGTTGCATTGAAGACAACTGAACAATCTGTAGAAGCTTGTCCAGGACGAAGAGAAGTCCGTAGATCAGCCAATCAGATAGTCATACCCCCTCTCATTTATTGTCACAAAATGGCGGCTCTAAATCAGACTGACTCCGCCTATTGCTTTTACCCCCACTGGAAAATTTTCAGTGAGCGCCTCTTGCGGTGCGTCAACGAAAAACTCCGCCTATTGATTCATTTTTTTATATCATTTTTTTTTTTTCCTACCCTTTTTTTATTTGTTCTATACTTTATATTTTTTTTGGATTTAAATTTTTTTTTTTTTTGTTAATTCACAAGAACATTCGGACCTTTAACATCGAGCTTTTTTTATTTATGTCATTTTACCACGCACATTTGTGTGACCCTGTATTTTTTTTCTACCTATTTTTCATTAAAAGCTTTTACATTTATTTGGAAATTTATTTATTATTTTTAATTCAAAATTTCTGCTTAATTTTTTTTATACAAATATTGAGAAAGTTATCATTAAGCTCAATTGCAATATTTGCAAGTTGGTGAGAGAAAAGTGCGCTCTTTTATTGTGTTGCCCTAGAGACACCAAGTTTTTTCAGAACACGATAAGAAAGTTTACGAATGAAAGAGTCATACAGATACATACATATTACATTCGAAGTAGAAACGTACATTTTCATATTTTTTTTTTATTCATAGATTCCTTTGGGATATTATTTTTTTTATTTTTTTATTTTCCCTTATCTTTACTTTTTCTTTATATATTTCCATGACTATACCACCGAAAAATATCAGGCGTCGAAAAAAAGAAGTTTTAAAAAATTATCAGTAAACTTTTACTGATAATAACTTGAAAATTTTTTGAAAAATATATACTGGTGTGTATAAAGTTTCATAATAAAAATATCAAACTTTCGAGATTATTTTAAGCAATATTTTTCCTGTTCATTTTTTGCAAGGGTTAATTGTTTGAACTAGTATTAAAATTTGGTGGAGCTTTGATGAATCATCGTTAATATTTTAGAAAAAAAGGTTAATAAATTTTCAATATAATGACTCGACTAAATTTGCTTGTAAAAAATTGTACAGTCATTTGAAGCTTTACTGCCGACGCTAAACACTTCATGACATACACTAATGACGTCCAGCTAGCTGCGTGCCAAGGTCGATCCTTATCTCTAAAACCACTTTATTTCAAACAATAAATCCTAGACACAGTTGTGAATCTATTTCCTTCTTTTCTTTTTTTTTTATTTTGCTATATATAATATAGTAAAGCAAAAGACAAAAAAAAATAGGCGGAGATCTTTGCAGACAAGTTCTAAATTCTTAAGCTTAAAATTTTTTTCTTTTTGCTACGCCCTTATACTGTCGCGCCAAACAAAACTGTTGGGGCGCCTCTTGATTTAGAGGAAAAAAAAATCATACGGAAATTTAATTTTCATTTTTCATTCGTCTGCGATTTATCTGAAGATTTATAAATATAGGGTGTCAAATGTGGTGGCTTTTACGTGTCATATCATCAGTATATTATAACCTATAATTATTTTTTTTTTATATTTTTAATATTCCAAGAAATCATTCAAAACAAAAATATTTTTATCTTCATATTTTTTATCAGTTTTTTAGGACTAGCTAATTATTTATCAAGCTAATTATTTACAAATAAAAAACACTATAAATTGGCTATGGGATTTTTTATCAACAAAGTTAATTGATAGTTAAAATCTCGTCAATGTCAATGACCCTATACTCTACTGCTGATAAAAATAAAACAACTCAATTTTCTATTTTCTATTTATCTTATGGCAAAAGGAGCACAATTTTTGTCGTTTATTTTGTGAAAATAAAAATACTCTAGTGCTTTATAGAAATAAAAAAAAGAACATGCACTTAAAAAAAAAGTAAATCATCTGTTGATTTAAAGAATAGAAATATGAAAATATCGATAAAAATCATAACTGTGTCTCTTTTAGATTTATAAATCTTGATGTAAAATCGATCTTCATAACAAATGAAGCATCCACAGAAAAATGAAAACTCTAAAATCGCACGAGTGGATAGTAATGCTGAATATATTTTTTTTTTTGTCATACACTGTATATACATAAAAGACGAACACAAAAAAAAAAAAAAANGGGCGGAAGCTTACGTATGCCTAGAAAAGGGCGCACAATGAACGACTTGGTCGTGCGTGTTATCTTGATGAACCTTAAAGTTTTACCCTGATGGGAGAGAAAAAAAAAAAAAAAAAACCTTTTTAGATGTATATGTACGTCTTGAAAAGGAGTGTGTAAGAAAAATTTGAAAGCCTCCAATAAAGCAATTGGATAAAAATACTTGTAAAGAAAAAAAATGAAAAAAAAAATGTTTTAAAAAAACGTGATTGATGAAATAGTTTCATCGTGATATGATCAAGAATAAGGGTTAAGCAAAAAGCAAAAAAAAAAAATAGAAAAATATGCTCTCTAATATAGTAACTGACATAAATAAATTTTTTTTTATAAATAATTTTTTTTTTTTTTTTGATAATTGAAGGTGAATGAATAGGAAATACATGGCACTTGAAAAACTTGTTGATAGAAAATTTTTTTCATATATTTTTATTTATTTTGACAATGTGAATTTTAAGGAGACAAAAAAATCAAGGATGAATTTGTGTCCAGTTGTCTCGGATTGTTGTAAGATCCGTCGCCCACTTGAAAATATATATGTGAACATTGTTCGACTCTGCTGCACATTTGTCGATGACTATCTCGTGGTCGATGAATCGACGCATTATTATGTTTTTTATTTTCTTTTTTCGAGAAGAAAATACAATAAATATATGTATACATATGAGAATGTATATTGAATAGATATATTTATATGGAGTTTGGAGGATTTGCGGTTTGGGTGTTCAAATGGAAGAAGACAAGGAAATAAACATTTACAATAATAAAAAGAAGAATAAAATATTTACTAGAAATGATATATTTATACTAAATAAAAAAAATCAATATCATGTTTATGTATTTTATTTTGATTGTGGGTATTATGATATTCATCAATCAATCTTTAAATATTTAAAGACAAATTTTCTTTTTATATAAATCCAAAGAAGCAATATTCAATTTAATTTATTCAATTGTAAAAAAAAATAAACAAATTAATTTTTTATCTAGGAATTATATTATAAAAAAAATAAAAAAACATCTTTTTATTTATTTTTAATTTTCAAAAAGGAAATAAAATATTTAATTTAATATTTTGATGAATTATTAAGTGTATTTGTCAATTAAATAAAATAAATTAAATTTTAAACATTTTGGATAATCAGAGAAAGATTATATCAACAGTAGCAACACTCGAGTTGCATCGTTAAAAAAGTAATCCAATTGAGAGTCTGGATGCAATAACACGTTGAGCGCTCAAAGAATGTTACAGCTCTCAACGTATATTATTGCATCCAGACCCTCTATTGTCCACCGGAATATTCATATCTGTGTAAATCATATTCTTATAAAATTTAGAATCTATACATACTTTATGATATATCCAAATACTGAAATACAAGGATGCTATTTTCAATTCCGTCAATGGTGTCATAGACAATTTGGTTCAATACCATAGTTAAAAATATATTTATGCTGGTATTTACATTTTTGATTTTTATTTACTAGCCTTTTGTACAAGCATTACTATGTTTATTTTTTATCTGAAATTAAAACTTTATTATTTATGAAATAAATTTGCATTATTATTTTTAACAAATATCCCTGGTGGAAATATTTCTCCGACTTTATCAAATTTTTTTGGACCCATTTCTCCGTGATTTCTCAAACCATGAGTCATTTTTGTAAAAAGTCGGAGAAAGGTGAAGAAAGTCGGGGAAGTATTTCCACCAGGGATATTCATTGAAAATAATAATAAAAATTTATATTTTAAATATTAAAGTTTTAATTTCAGATAAGAAAATTAACATAATAATGTTCGTACAAAAGGCTAATAAATAAAAATCAAAAATGTAAATACCAGCATAAATATATTTTAAGTTTTGGTATTGAACCAGATTGTCTATGACACCTTTGACGGAAATGAGAATAGCATCCTTGTATTTCAGTATTTAAACATGTGTTAGTTGAGGTATTTTTAATCAGGCTCGTTGCAATAATAAGGTCAGTGCTTTATATCTATCGCTATATAAAAAACGTAAATTTTGTAAAAATGATAATTGAGGGTCTGGATGCAATAACACGTTATGCAGATTCCAGACCCTCAATTGTCATATTACAAAATTCACGTTTTTTCCTTTTCGTTGTTAATTAATAAAAATGAAATTTAATTTTTTTTATCAGCATATTTTTTTTCTACAAAACAACCAAAACAATATATCAAAATAAATCACTGTTATATTTTTAAAAAAATATTTAATACTATTTAAATGTTTTTTTAAAAGGTCCAACTGTTTTATTATATAGAAAGAATGAAAGAATGATTTCTAGGGTGTTACACTGTAAAGTAACACATATGACAACAATAAATTTTAAATGCTGTAAAATAATTTAAACAATTAATTAAATTTTCTATCAATATAAAAAAGTAATTAAATATTTTATAATTATAAAATTATTATTTAATATTTTCAAGTGAATAAAAATTAGATCCAAATAATAAATGTAACATAAAAAATAAAAATTAACATATAAATAATAATAAAATGTATACCTTTAAAAATATTATTTCGGAAGCAAAAAATGACCTAAGAGAGATTAAAAGCCATGAAAAGAAAAGAAAAGAAAAAAAAGAAAGAGCCACGCCTTTGACTGACACCCGTGAATGATTTGAGTGAATCCCACATCAAAGAGTCCATATAACCATACATTTTACATTTATTAATACATAATATAATATGTATAAATAAAATACATCATGACGCAACCGTATATTTATTTCAACTAACACAATGCATATTCAGCATTCCAAAAGTCCAAAACTACAACCCTTCTCAAACTGAAGATTATGTCTGTAATTAGCTCTTGACTACCGCATTAAATATTAATACATATGAATTAATCGACAGCTAATAGAAATTAATACCAAGCTAATTTATCGAAAAATTCAGAAGCAACAAAGTTTCATATATATATTTGAAACATATTTATTTCAAGCATTTATTACTAAAGTTTTCATCCAATAATATATTTTATCTTTATCTTTGAAATTTATTTATATGAAAATAATAATTATACATGACTAATCAACAATTGTTAACAGACAATTAAACTTGAAATATAAATATGCAAATTATATTTTAAATTAATTATCAAAATTTACATTTTTAATTTATAAATTACGAGGTTGATTAAATGTCTGTCAAATTGTTTGGTTATTTTTAATTTTAGATGAAAATATTGTCATTTTAAAATAAAATTAATAATTAAAAAATGTTAAAATTACAAATATATTTAACAATGATTAAGTAGATTAAAAAAAAAATATAAAAAATTTAATTAAAACAATAAAAAAAATCTTTATTAATTTTTAATTAAAAATATTAAATTTTTTAGCTATAAAAATTTTAATTAAATAGAATAAAATTAGACAGATTATTTATCAACTATAAAGGTGTTGAATATTGATAAAATAATTTTCTTAAACTTAACTATTGTATTATTTAAAAAAAAAAAAAAAAATATAAAAAAATAAAAAATTAAATAATGCATGTTGGAGAGTAAAAGACTTATCAGTAAAAGATCATCTAAACGGTCACTTATCTTGTATTAACTGGTGCCGACATGAGAAGCCTCGAGATACTGACTGCATCTACACGATGTCGTGGGCGTGTCAGAGATAACAAGTATCAGACTTCTGCATATTTATACAACACTTTTCAAGTTTTTTTTTGCAAATTATCATTTTGTTGAAAAATTTAATTTAATTTTTTTCATTTCAACTGTAATAATAATATTTGTATGCTTGTTGTACTTTTTTTCCTTGTTGTAATTTTTGTCACATATATTTTTTTTAAATGTCTGGTGTAATATAGACTTTTCCCCTTTTTTAGTTTTTTTTTTTTTCTAATTTAAAGTATAATATACTCGTTGCGTTCTTCAAATAGTTGTAAATTTTGTAAAATATATTTTCTAATATTTATTATTTTCTTTTCAATTCTTCTACTCATTGTTCCTTTTTTTTTTTATTTTTTTATTTTTGGAGGATTATTGAGTTTGCTTTATGTGGATACAGACACATAAAGACCGACTAGTATTCAATTCTTTTAGCTACCTGAGAGTTTTCTTTGTGTTGGCGAGACTTTGGTAGAATTCGTCTGGAATTCATTGTCAACTAGGCGCCAGCTCCCGTAACCTTTTTCTATATTTTTATTTTTTTATTTTATACAAATGCATTGATTCATATGACTTTTACGATGCTAATTAAATTTATAAATATTTTTTATTTAATTTTCTTACATGTGTAAATTTAAATACACAAAAAATTATATCAGATTGAAATTTTTTCAACATTTGTAAATAAATCTTGGACATTTTGAAATATTAAAATTAATTCTTGATTTTTATCCTATTTTAATTGATAAAAAAAAATATATTAAAATAATCACGACAAAGCTGGGGCATTATTTTTAGAATTCGAGCATTTTTCTAATATAAAAAACAATAATTTTGAATTTGGGGAAAAATTTCATTGTATTTATTACAATTAATTAAAAATAAATTTTATAAATTACCAATAATATTCTGAAGATGTTGTAAACAATGAAAAAACTCTTCTAGTAATTGTAAAATAGTTTGTTTTTTTCTTTTCACATTTAGTTTGTTTTGTTTTTTTTTTTTTAATTGAGACAAAAAAATATTTTAAACAATAATAATAGAGCCGTAGTGTTTAAGTAAAACTAGGGCACTATTGCAATGAGAAAAAAATAATAATAGTTGTGAACAAGACACCTGTCTCAGTGTATAAATTTTCATTGTTGACATTATCGGCTTTTCTTGTGTTTCTCATAGTGCATCAAGCTGTGCAAACCAATGTCAATCTTAGGACATAGAGAGAAGGCTTAGTCTGCAAGCTTTGGCCTTGGTCTCATGGCAGGGGATATATATTTTTTATTTTTTATTTTATTTTTTCAGACACATAACGAGACTGGAATTTTCAGGTAAACGGTATTTCTCACCTTTACTCCAAAATATCGTAATATTATACACATTCAAGAGAAAAGAAAGAGGAAAAAGGAGAGAGACAAATCAAATGATGAACAAGGGTATAAAGAGGGGTTGTTATAAGCGGCATTGTTAATATCCAAGACAAGAGTCTTTAGAGCTGCTTTAAGGGTGGAGAAAAGATAGAAAATGAAAATGTTAAATGCACACACATAAAACGACTACCCCCTGCCAGGATTTTTCAAGCAGGTCTCTATCATCAAGGAGGAGGAGGAGAGTTTAAATTTTATAAAACGTGCAGGATTGCGGCAAAATGTACGCGCGTGAGCCAACTCAGATCGTCTTGTCTCAAGATTTTTTTATTTTTATTTTTTTTATGGTTCTCTACTTCACCGGTCCTGATTTATGGACGGTATAAAACAACATAAAATACCGTAAAATCTTGCTAGAGACATGGAAGCTGTGTGAGGAAAAAAAAAATATATAAAAATCCTTGATGTCAACTTTTTATTTATTTTCTTTTCTTAGATTTGATATTTATATATAAAATTTTCATTTAAAAAATATAAAAAAACTAATCAATTTATACTTTTTTTTTATATTGTTTTTAATAGTGTTTAAAAAATTGAAAGAAAAAAACAAGTTTAATTAAATTTTGAGGTATAGTTTTTTAAATTAAAATTAAAAGAAAATTTGATAATGAAAAAAGAAAATTGTAAAATGTATTTGAGCCTTTTTTTAGATTATTAAAATAAGAAAAAAAGTTTTATTTTTTTTCTTTGTAAATGCTGGCGTGTTTTCATGATCGACTATGCGCCTGGACTATCGATTTCAACCCTCGTAAATAACGATTTTATTCCGGTTGATCCAACGACCGTCTTCTTTTTTCATGGCCTTGTTCATTATATGACTTTACGACCATTCTCTAGGTATATTTTATATCCCCATAGCTTGATCCCCAAACCAAGGGTGACTTTTTTAAATGCAACGTAAAGATTTTTTTTATTTTTTGTCTTTTTTATATTTAAACTTCTTTTTTCATGGCTCTTGATCATGCTTATTTTTTATTTTTACTTTTTTGGTAAAATTATATATTCAACTGCGTATTCATCATCCCTCGTAAAATATCAATAAAAAAAAATTAATTCCTCTTGGATTTCAAGTGGTATATATATTCTTATTGCAACAAAGAAAATCAAATGTTAAAATGAACTTTTATTCTTAATCCCGTGAGAATTTTGTATACAAATTTTTTTTTATTTTTCAACTGATGCTCAAAAGATGAGCTTGCCCTTTTTTTTTTTTTTTTTCACTTAGTTCAAAATCCAAGTCTCGGAGGGTCAAAAAAAAACGAGGCAAAAACATGAAGATGAAACAGACACACCTCCTTGTTATCTGACGCAAGGCCGAACAGAATTCTTTTAAATGAAAAAAAATTATAAACTTTAAATAAAAAAAAATAAATAAAAATGTTACTTTCTCAGCAATTTTTTCATTTTGTTTTCTTTTTTACAATCAATGGTTTTTTATTTCATAACAAGTATACAGTATATACATGCACGTGTTATAGTTATTTATGGGAAAAGAATAAAAGAAAAAAAAAAAAAAANAAAAAAAAAAAAAAAAAAATGTATATGCAGTATATATAAGAAGGTGCTCACAAAGTGTTTGACAGGTCGTAACGTTAAGTGGCAACTTTAACGAGACGATGGATACTCGATAAATTGTAAGAATCGTGGCCCAGATGAAACGTGTGTTCTCGACACGTATTAACTGAGAATAGATGTTGATAGAGCAGGCTGGACACCCCTTCATCAATTCAACCGAAAGAACAAGGGTTATGAAACTTGTATATAAATTGTACATAATAGTATACAGTCTTTGTAATGCACAAAGACTTTAGCATTCACAAAAAAAAAACCAAGTCAGCATATTTTTTCTTTCTCTTTAAATATTCAATTGACTTGTAAAAAAAAAAAAACAATTATAAGAATTTTTTTACAGATTCAATCAATGGATTGTTTCAAAGAGTAAAAAAAAATTAAAAAACACAACTCAAGCTTTTTTATTTCTTACTAAATTGCAATTAATAAAAAAAAAATTCAAAAATAAATAAACAATTATTTAAATAATAAAAAAAAATTGTTTTAAATTATTTTAAATTGTTTTTTGTTTAGATGAAATGTCCCTTTAATTAACTAATAATTTTAATGTTCTAACAAATTTATAATAATCAAGAAATAATATAGATATAATCAGACACCTTTATAATCATCTCTCAACATATTTTGATAACAGAAATCTACAATCTCTCTTGTTTCTCATCTCCCACAAGTATTTTAGTTTTTATTAATTTTCATTTTTCATTTTAAAATTCAATATTCAAGGATTCATTAATATATATATATGCAGTCGCGATAAAGGATAATTTCTGGATATGTAGTTTCACATTGAAATTAATTTGAATCTGACATACGAGACCTGGGCATCGTAATATTGTATCATAACTCTCTGACTCTCTGACAATCGGTGCTTTGGGATTTATCTCATCTACTACACATATACACTGTATAAATAATACACACATACAAGTTAAATTTCAATTAACCCATCTCGCGAATATATTATACATTGCACACACACAAACACAATAATTATTTTGAGTTTATAAAAATTTTATCTTATCCATTTGTGTGTTGGCATAAATATATATACAGCCAAATTCAGTACAATTAATTTTACCTGGGAATGAATATATATACATATGTGTTTGCAGTCTTCTTGTATGCATATATAACAAAGCAAATTGTGATTACGTCATTCATCAATGACATACTGCTACTGGGAATATTTCAAATCTTCTCTTCTCTTCTCTGTATAATATTTTGTGGATTTACCAGATTAATAATAACAATTATAATGTGGAGATATATCAATGATATATTTTAAAAGTCAATCTGAGATTTACAACATTAATTATGGAATGATAATTTAATTAAATAAAAAAAATATTTAATTTTTAAATAGGCTAAATAATTAAAACAATTTTTACTGTTAAAAATAAATTTAATTATATAATAATTGAAGCTAAAAATTATATAATAATTGTTTATTATTGAAAAAAAAAAAAAAATCAAGATGAAAGTTATGTATAAATTGATATAGATATATAATAATAATAATAATAGAAATCTTTAGATCAATCTGATTGAGATGTTGATGTGAATATATGATATCTATCGAAGCCAAATGGATGCAATTATTCCAAGAACGTGGAACTTGTGATATAATCGTAAGTACAGCATAGTTATACAATATATATATATACAAAATTATCGATGATAACCCTAGGTGTGTATGTCCCTCGGTATATATACAACGTGAATCGTCTAATTTACGCAAATTGGTAGCATCAAATCTACGTGTACAAGTGTATTGATTATCAATAAATATTATATATAGATATTGTTGAAGTTTGATGGTCTAGATGTATAGTCAAGCTAATAATAACCATTATAATCAACACACATAATCATCAACTGATCATGACATGTTTGGTAGCATTATATGCCAAACTAAGATTTAATAATTTTACACAAATCAATGGCTAAATATACTCTGAAGTACTGATAACATTTTTGGTAATCAGAGAAAGATTACATCAACAGTAGCAACACTCGAGTTGCATCGTTAAAAAAATATTCTAATTGAGAGTCTGGATGCAATAACACGTTGAGCGCTCAAAAAATGTTACAGCTCTCAACGTATTATTGCATCCAGACCCTCTCTGTCCACCCAGATATACTCATGTTAATTAATAATAAATTGATAAACTGTGTGAGTCAACGTAGCGTCGTTATACTTTGTGATATATCCGAATACTAAAATACAAGGATGCTATTTTCATTTCCGTCAATGGCGTCATAGACAATTTGGTTCAATACCATAGTAAAAAATATATTTATGCTGGTATTTTCATTTTTGATTTTTATTTACTAGCCTTTTGTATGAGCATTATTATGTTTATTTTTTATCTGAAATTAAAACTTTATTATTTAAAATATAAATTTTTATTATTATTTTTAACGAATATTCCTGGTGGAAATATTTCTCCGACTTCGTCAAATTTTCTTCGACCCATTTCTCCGCGATTTCTCAAACCATGGATCATTTTCGTAAAAAGTCGGAGAAAGGTGAAGAAAGTCGGAGAAATATTTCCACCAGGGATATTCATTGAAAATAATTATAAAAATTTATATTTTAAATAATAAAGTTTTAATTTCAGATAAAAAATAAATATAATAATGCTCATACAAAAGGCTAGTAAATAAAAATCAAAAATAAAAATACCAGCATAAATATATTTTTAACTATGGTATTGAACCAAATTGTCTATGACACCATTGACGGAAATAAAAATAGCATCCTTGTCATTGAGTATTTGAATATACATTTTACATATAAACAGTTGGTTGAGACATTTTGCAAATCATATATCGATATATCGATTTGATCTGTTACTTATGATATATCTTGGATATCAAGTGATCTTTATATTTTAGAAGTAGATAGATTATAAGAGAATTTACTATTGAAAAGAGTTGAGAATGGAGGGTCTGGATGCAATAATACGTTGAACGCTATAACAGTCTTTGAGCACTCAACGTGTTATTGCATCCAGACCCTCAATTGTCATTTTTACAAAATTTACGTTTTTTCCTTTTCGTTGTTAATTAATAAAATGAAATTCAATTTTTTGCTATTAGCATATTTTTTTTCTACAAAACAAGTGAAACAATATATCAAAATAAATCACTGTTATATTTTTAAAAAAATATTTAATACTATTTAAATGTTTTTTTAAAAGGTCCAACTGTTTTATAGAAAGAATGAAAGAATGATTTCTAGGGTGTTACACTGTAGAGTAACACATATGACAACAATGATAAAATTTTATCGTCAACACCAGCAGGTTTATTAGCCAAGCGTAAACAAGTTGACAATCAAAATATTGACTCAATAATATACACATATAGATATTGTACATTTGTGCAAGTGTTTAAATTAAATTGTATATATTGTCAAGTGTGTGTATATATATGTACAATGATATACAGAGAAACAGATGGACAACACATTTGATTTGGCCAATTTACCGCAACGGGTGGTCCATCAACAACCCCTCGATTATTTTGCCCTATTATTGTGTGCGGTTTTATATATGTCTTATTTTGGTTTTATATATTATAACATCAGTGTCATCTAACATTAAATTATTATTTAATTTTTGTATTATTCTTAATTACTTGCCAACATGTCAATTGTATATGTGACCGCACATAAACTTCACATTGTCCAGTAAATATATTCACAATTAAATTTAAAAAAAATAAAAATAAAAATTAGATTTAAAAAAAAAATAAAAGAAGGAAATTGAAAGATGTTGATAGATAAAAATAAATATCAAAATGATAATCAAATTTTCGATTAGAAATATATTTATATAAAAATAATAATTCAAATTTTGAGGATTTTTTTATTATATATTTTTGGGGGAAGGTTAGAAGGAAGAATCGGTATATGAAGGATAAAACAAGGGGAGGATGAGCAAAAGGCACCACCATCGCACACGACTGACACTATCAATGCCATAAATACTAGAAGCCTCTGACGTCACTTTGCCCAGGGCCCGATATTATACTTTATCTCCAAACTAATTCCCGCGGCCAGATTTATTACAAGAAAGGGTGAAAAAAAAAAAAATCCGATTTCCTACCCTATCCCAACTCTCTATATTTTTTTATTTTTTTCATCTCGCTGCTGCTGTTGCCCCCTTCTTTTAGCTTCTTCTTTTTATTCTTTATTATTTTTTTTTTTTACGTTTTTCTATTCAAAACTTATCTCACTAATGTAAAAGTGCCGGAATTTTTTTTTTTTTTTTTCATAGTAAGTATAACGTGGTGAACTTGTTTTTCTTCATTGTCGCACCAAAGAAAAATACATAATCCAACTTTTTTTTTTATTTTAGATGATAATAAAAAATAAAAAATATCTGTGGAACACATTTGCACACTCTTAATGTTCAAAGTTTTTCATTATTATTTTTTTTCATCGCCTTTTTAGACAATATTATAACAAAAAACTAAAATTGTATTTTAAAAACCACACAAAATTATTTTTTTTCTCATTTGAATTTCATCCCTTAATTTTTATTTGTTTAATTTTGTGTTTGCTATTGTTAATCATGTTTTGTTTTTATTATTTTTTCTTTCTTTGATTTTGTTTAATTGATTATTTATTTATTTTAAATATTGTTATTTTTTTGTTTTTTGGTACTGCTTGCGACCCTTTGCAACAAATATACAAAACTATTTACAAAGAGGAAAAGAGAGAGGGAGAATGTGGTACACCACGGTGCAATATATCAGAGATATCGCTGTTATCTCAACCAGATATACACCACCCTTGCCCGTTACTTTTATATACCAAGCAAAATACACGCACGCTTTGGCTATGGCCTCAACACACGCTCTCATGGAAAAAGGTCATTTTTATGAGAAACGTGGCCACGGGCAACGCGCACGCCATATCACAATTTTTTATTTTTTTTTTCATCATATACACATAAAAAATACTAGCTTGCAAAAAAAAATATAAATAAAAGTGTATAAATATAAAACAATGTGTATATAATTTAAATTTTTTTTTAAATTTATATATGCTCTGGAAGATTTTTTTTTTTTTTTTTTTTT
>MKYW01000022.1:881762-891993 GCA_015776835.1 Aphidius ervi
AAAAAAAACCATACGCGCATCAACCATTTTTTCATTTTTTTTTTTTTGTTGAGGGTGAATACTTTTTTTTTTTTATTTTTTATTTTCAAATGTGTATTATGATCTATTGTACAATGATGATACATCGTTTCATAAATATACTAAATCAAGAACACTAGATGAGATAAAATGACAATGAAAAATAAAAAAAATTTTATATTAAAATAAAATAATAAAGTTATAAAAAAAAAATAAAAAAAACACAAATAATTTAGATATTTAGAAGAAAATTAATATTAAAAGAAAAAAATTGATTGAAAAATTGTTAGATTTAATTTTTTTGGAAAATAAATATACAAATATTTTTCAAAACAATCAAAGCTATAAATATTAAGTGAATGTTACTTTCGAAAATTCTATAGAGTAATCGATATATACTGCCACGATTTAAGGATTTTTTTCATTTTTATTTTAATAGATGCTAAAAGTCCAATGGAGATTCTGCAGGTATACTTGAAAATAAATAAATAACATTTGACTTCATTGCTGAATGTTTATTGGCTGATTCAAAAAACAATATGAACCAATGGCTGTAATTTATCATTCTCTTTGTCTCCATGTGAAAAGTCGAATGATTTTTATTATAAAGGCCATGAACTTTAGGTCTTTAGCATATTATATATACTTTGGGAAAAAGAAAAACCATTTAATTTTCATTAGTCAAAAAAAAGGAGAATAGATAGAGAGATATCTAGTTACAATCTCGAGATTTTTTTGAAAAAGACATGCGATTGTTCATTGTGGTGATTTTGAAATGGTCGTTGTGACGTTTGGTCGACATATTTTGATGGTCAAGTTGGCAAGTTATTGGTCATCTAGCCGACTTCAAGGTTCTTCAAACCTTCCTCAATCTTTTTAACAAAGTTTTTTGACTGACAGGTTTGAAAGAATTTTGTTAAAATTTGTTCGAAATTTTAACATTTGGATATAAAATTAGAAAAAAAAAAGGAAAAACTTGTCGACTCATCGAGTGGATCATCAGAAATTGTCAAATAAATTCAAACAAAAGATTTGGAATATATGAAAAAGAAAAGAACAAAAAAAAAAATAACTACGAACCTGTTCAATCAGAACAGAAACAGCTTGTCTTTTTTATTCATATTATATATCCACCATCGGCAGAATCGTTATGGTACAACGCGTTTGAAAATCACTTAAATCCTCAGCCAGTTAACAATGACGTGAACACAGTGAACACACAGACACGATAGAGAAAATACTAACAACGTCAAACGAGAACCACATTCGTATGGAGAAACAAAAAGCCAAGTTAAAATGAAATAAAAAATCCAAGTTGAAAAAGAAATATGTAAAATAAAAAATAAGGGAGAAATGATGATGAATAATATATATCGTAGTGGACATTGACATAGGGCACAATGAATCGGCTAATCGAGTCTTGACATTTCGATGGGTATTAGTTTTAAAGTTGTTAAAGTTTCATCTGGCATATTATTGATTATCATCACTGCATTATATATAGCTAAATATAAAGCTAAATATATACATATTGCATTATCATTTTTATTATGTATAAAAGACACTTTTGATATTTTAATTTTATTTAAAATTATTTTGTTAAAATAAGATGAAATTGTATAAAAAAAATAAAAATAAGTGGAATGAACTCTTAAAACTTTTGGGAAACTTGTGTTTTGTTGTTGTTTAAATATTAGAAAAATAATTTTGTGAAAATTTCATTTATAAATATATTTTTCAACTAGAATAACGTCGAGAAAAAAAAATACAAAAAATCAGAAAATAATAAGATTAAAAAAAAAAAATAGAAATAAATGAAATTAAATTTTAAAACTTTTTGGACACTTGTATTTTATTGTTGTTCAAGGATTAGAAAAATAATTTTATGAAAAAAGTACTTGGAAATCAATTTTCAAATTTTTAACAAATATGAACTGCCCCGAATTTCGTCTGCAGGTAAATGGTAATATCAAATTTCTAAATTGAAAAAAAAAATAAAAATAAATGAAACTAATTTCTAAAACTTTCAGGATACTTGTATTTTGTTGTTATTAACTTAATTTAAATATTTTTTTGTTGAATTAATATATAACTTAATTAATATATAAAATAAAATATAAAAAAAAATTCTTTAAATAAATTTATTCTAATTAAATTTAAAGATATTTCAAAAGATAATTATATTGCCAATATAAAATATCAATTGAAT
Source organism: Aphidius ervi (assembly GCA_015776835.1). Classification (NCBI taxonomy): domain Eukaryota; kingdom Metazoa; phylum Arthropoda; class Insecta; order Hymenoptera; family Braconidae; genus Aphidius; species Aphidius ervi. Next base: position 883,990 of record MKYW01000022.1, read on the forward strand.
ATTATTAAATAATCAAATAAACAAACTAGACATATTTAATTGAAAAAAAATCATAACAATTGCATTAATATCTCTATTTTATAACCTTAAATATTTAAAAATAAAAACTAAAAAATTTAAAGTAATTACTTATATTCTTCTATGCCTATTTTTAGTTTTTTTTTTTTTTTCATTTCTATAAAAATAATAAATAAATAAATAAATAAAAAACCTCTAAAAATCGAAGATGAAAAATATGCCTTCCAAGAAATATATATCGAAAACAAGGTTTGCCCCTGCGTTGTGTTGCACCACAGGAGTAAACACTTTATAAGTATCTTGGGGTATCCAAGATCATCAGTCCCACATTCGAAGAGACAACTCGCGAGCCTCTCATACCTCCCACCGAATACATATAGGAATAAAAAAAAAAAAAAGCAAGCAAGCATCATACTATAAATAAAAAAAAAAAANAAAAAAAAAAAAAAAAAGAAACAAATCCCCTTGGACCACAGTATTATATATCACTTTGAAATATATATATATAATTTCCTTTCAATTGTTGTTGGCTAGTAAAACCGTGACGACATTGGGTTATCCTTATTTTGTACACAGATTCGTTATGGCTAATATAATGGCTGTTAGACAAGTCACTACATTAAAATATCCAACCAACACAAGCCAATAAAATTATTCAAGCTATGACATTACGATAGTTTGTATCTATTTAACTTGGCTATACCATTGTCATAATAATCGCAAAATTGGCAATTTCAATTAACCTCGCTGTCGATATTACATATCTTTCAAATATATTATTTTATATTGATACACATTATAACCAGCTATCCTCATATCAATGCAGACAATTGAAAAGGCGTGTGAATTTTCTGGATTTCACATCGTAAAAATGTTTTATGATGACGTTATATATTTTTTTTTTCCATTTAATTTTCATTTTTTAGCTCAATTTATATGTATAATGTTTGAAAAAATAAAATGACAAGTTGATTTTTTTAGCTTTTGAAGAGCTGAAAAATCAAGGTGAATTCTTTAAATTGCTACCTGAATATTTATTCTATACACAGGTGATAATCAATCGAGTGTGAGATTTATTTTTCTATTTTTTTTTGATTTTATATTTGCAGAGTCAGTGGTAGACAAATAAACGAATGGATTTTTTTCCATCGAAAGAGAGTCAAGTGCAGGATCTCAAAAAAATACACATCGCTTTTGTTTGTATACAAAAAAAAGAAATAAAAAAATAAGTTTATAACGAATTGAAAAGTTCTTGTTGAGAACTCTTGCGTGGAATAATGCCAATCCACGGGATATCTTACAATTGACAACAATGCTGTAATCTACAATTTGGTCAACAATAAATGGACCAGAGTAGACAAGATGTGTGAGGGTAAGAAACATTCAAAAATGAAAAAAAATATATATATAAATAAGAAGAGTTCGAGAAGTGGCATCCCGCTGTCATGAGCACGAAGAACTCTATCCATTTCATTTTTTTTTTAGTTCAACATTACTGTATGGTAGTATAAGCAAGAGAAAAAAAATATATAAATAAAAAAATATATTGTCACGAGGTGAATCGTGATCCATGGGTGGGCCAACCTGTCCCATGAGAACCCGTCGTGAAGTTTACTTTAAAAAAAATCATAAAACAAATTTTATATCATCGATTTTTTAAAAACCAATTGATTTTTTCGCGATTGTCAATATTTATTTTACTGATTGATTTAATTTTTAATATTTAAAAATATAATTTAAATTAAAAAATTTATTTTCAAATTTCAAGTAGAAAAATTCAATTTTTATCAGAGAAAAATTGATGTTAAATTTTCAGACAAAAATATACAAACACTGCTGACAATATAATTAAAAACAATAAAAATTATACTGTTAGTAAAACTGGGCAAACGAATTAATAATCAAGAGTCTCTTAATCCGGCTATTTGACTCTCCAAATGACATTTTATTTCTTTCCCTTTCTTGACAATCTACGCACACTTCTCTGTATAATTTGATTCGGCTTGGTTGGTATAATTTTTTGTGTCTCTTTCTCTCTCATAAGCTTAAAGTTCCCTCGTGGATGATGGTAGTATAACTAGATAGAATATAACACAAACCCCACGAGAGTATTTCACAACCCCAGACCAAGTTGTTCATACCCTGGGACATAGTCAACGATGAAACGTTTTCTCTATATATATTTGTGACAGTCAATCGTTCTACTGTATATACCCCTCGGTTCAAATGCTCACCCACTCTTGTTTTATTTTTTTATTTTTTTTTTTTCGGGTTTTTTTCTACCCCTCTGGTACCAAAAGGCATCAGCAACTTATCTGGCACGCGCATCGGATTGTAACTCTTATCTCAAAACTGCACTACTTTTACCACCAAACTCTGTGTGTACCACCCCTCTATTATTATTATTACTATTTTTTTTTTTTTTTTTTCTAAACGAAATTTCTTTCTTGTCTACAAAAAAAATAATATAAACTACAAGATTATATTAGTTTTTCTGAAATATTTATTTTTTTATTTTGTAAATTGGTGGGTTAATTTTGAGAAAAAATAGAAAAATTTAGAAAATTATAAAATTGAAAAAATAATAAAAATAATTGAAATTAAATTTTGAAAATTTTAGGGCAGTTATATTTTATTGTTGTTCGAATATGAGAAGAATAATTTTATGAAAATTTTATCTATAAATATATTTTTAAAGCAAAATAATGTCGAGCAAAAAATACAAAAATTCAGAAAATTATAAAATTGAAAAAAAAATAAAAATAATTGAAATTAATTGTTAAAACTTTTAGGACACTTGTATTTTGATGTTGTTTAAATACTAGGAGAATATAATTTTATGAAATTATAACGTAGAAATATCCTATTATAAAAAGAACAGTTGTCATCGATAATTGTGAGAGAAAGAGATAGATAGAATATATGTAAGTGTGTTACATTATCTTTTCTGTAAAAAAAATAAAATGAGGTGTCTATCTTTTGAGGTAATTAAGGCAGATATTTCCTGGCATAGATCAAGTGCGTAGTTCACATGGTCTATACTAGATTATATTTGCCCCAAAAAGACACGGGTTGAATCATTTATTTTCGAAATTCTCAATAGTTGAATTGAGCTCCTTTTTAAAGACTGTAAACTTCATTCAAGAATTAAAGGATTTGAACTCGAGACCAATAGCACTGTAGGCAGGGCTCTTGTCAACTTAACCATCAGCTAACTCGATAAAGTGAAAAACATAAATAAATATTAAAAAAAATAAATTAATTTATATTTATACTGTAGAAATTTTATTATCTTTATTATCAATTGCAAGTATTAAGGTTGTGAATATGCTAATGCCATAAATTATATTTAAAAAAAAAAATTAAAAAAATAATATTAAATATTCTAAATAAAGAAAATTAAAAAAACAAAAAATGATAATTTAATTAATAATAATATTTTGTAATTGAGAAAATAAAAAAAAAAGATTCAATTAAAAATTCCGTGTATTTTTAAAAATAACAAACCTTAAAAAATTATAAAATCAAAAAAAATAGAAAAAAATAGAAAAAAATAGACATTATTTTCTAAAACTTTGGGGACACTTCAAATATTGAAAGCACAACTTTATAAATAATTTCATATAAAATATCCATCAGCAAGAGATTGAGTGATAAAATAAAAAAATAAAATAAAATTTGAATTCAAAAATAAAAAATTAAATAATAATAATATATTTAGCCACGTCATCACAATTTCTCTGGTTAATAAATAAACTTCTGTCGACACTGAAGCATTGCTCTTGTGTCTTGTCACAAGCTATGAATACATATAAAACTTGCTACATACATGAGAAAGAAAAAAAAAAGGATTGAATAAGTCACTGGTATGTATTAAATAAATATATATATATAAAAAAGTTGAGTTAATATTAATTGTCGCTGTCTCGTTCACATTGGTACAAGATACTGGTCGCGTGAGAAGACATTCAACCAGCTACCTGGACCCTCACTGGACATTTTCTCATATGATTAATTACCTAATGATTGTTACTCGTAAAATGATAAACCCGCACTGATGATACATGTCATGATTCACGAGTGAATTATAATGACCAAATCAACAAAAAATAAAAAAGTTATTTTAAAAAATTTAAATAAATAAATCAATGATCAACAACAAAATAATAAAATTAAATAAATAAATATAGTACATACAAAAAGAAGAAAAAAAAATAAATAAAAAGATAAGAAATGAACTGGCAGAAATTTACGATCCAATTTCGGTCACAGATCTCTTTTATCCCCTTTTCGGGAAGAGACTCGTTGAATCACCCTTGGATACGATCGTAAAAGAAATACATTTGTTACAAAACGAAAAAAAAAAAACATTCATAATAATAATCATACAAAAATGATAAAAGAAAAAAATATAATGAAAAAAAAAATTTAACTTTTTAAAATCCTTTCTTAACACCCTCTCGTTACAATGTCATTTTGACTTGAAAATATTTCGGTGGCGCTATGGAGAATGTCAACAATTTTTTTTTATTTTTTTGATTTATTTATTTTCTAGATGGAAAGTAGTAAAAAAATAAATTCATTGTTAGTATGGAGCTATTATTTAGCTTGTTAAAAATATATCAAAAAATTCTTGGTTGTTAAAAAAAAAATGAATTTTTGTAATAAAAAATTCATCTCTTTTTAAACTCGATGTATATCATTCAATAAATGTAACATAAAAATTTTATACGATGGCTTATATAAATATAATTTTTCACATAATTTTTTCTTGTTGAAACTGGTAACGGTAAATGGTGCCAGTCGGAGAATTTTTTTACCTGAATTTTTATATATATTTTTCGCTGAGAAATCTTAAATGGAAGAAGGTACCGTAAGAAATAATCTATGACAGTGAAGGCCCACCCTTAGCGACACAAGAAATATATAAAAAAAAAGGTTCGAGGAAGACTCTCCAGTGTTTTATCTATTTTTTTTTTTTTNTTTTTTTTTTTTAGTTTTTCTTTTGATTTTTTTGTTTTTTTATTTTTTTGGATTTCCTTAAATTGTAACCCATGTCAGAAGCTATCCATAATTTACTGTTTTTTACGAGGCGGAGTTTGTTTGGTCAAATAGTTTGGAAAATAATTTAGAGCCTTTTTTTTTTTCATTTTAACAAAGAAAGTCATTGTTTAATCGTTAAAATATATGTGTGTATGTTTTTTTTTTTTCTATTGGTAAAAAAATTTTAAATATTAAAAATTTATGGAAACAGGGTGAAAATAAATAAAATTCTCAAGTCAACCTGGACAAACCCTCAGCTATAAATTAATTTTTTTTTTGTAACTCTAGTAGGGTACACCAAAAACACTCATACAAATTTTTAAAAAATATATTACATTACTCAAAAAGTATACTAGAATTTCATCTAAAATAATTCAAATTTATAAATTTATTTTTTTTAATATTTGTTTAATTTTTTGAGTTCATCGAGTTAGCTCATGGTTAAGTTGACAAGAGCCCTGCCACCAGTGCTATTGTTCTCGAGTTCAAATCTTTCCAATTCCGAAGTTTTTGACAGCTCTTTAAAAATTATGGAAAAAATCATTTATCCCGTGTCTTTTTGGGGCAAATATAACCTTGTATAGACCATGTGAACTACGCACTTGGTCTATGCCAGGAAATATCTGCCTCAAACACCTCAAAAGATTAGACACTTCATTTTATTTTTTTTTAAGAAAAGATAATGAACACACTTACATATATTCTGTCTATCTCTTTCTCTCTCTCACAATTATCGATGACAACTTTTCTTTTCATAATAGTATAATATACATTACTTAAAAAGTATACTAGAATTTCATCTAAAATAATTCAAATTTAAATTTATTTTTTTTTCATAATTTTATCAATTCATTTTGTCGAAAAAATTGCCACAATTTAGATTGATTTTTGTAATAAAAAAGGAGTACTTAAAAACCCTGTTATTAAATTATTTCATTGCCAAAAAAAAAAAGAATGAATTTAATATTTTTTTAAAAGATAAAAAATTGCAAAAAAAAATTTTCATTCGACATGGAATGCATTATATATATTTAAATATATTTATACAGCGTAATTTTCGATCTCAGTGTGCTTTAAAAAGCCATATAATAATATACTTAATTTAATTTTCGAGACTTGTTTATTATCCACAGGAGCTTTTCAGTTACCAAGACACAAAGTGAATTGATAGACTAAGACACGAGTATAATACAGTATAATTTGTCCAGTTCCAGCTCACAATCAAACTTATTACCGCAAACGGATGCATCTGTAATCTTTTATTAAATATCTAAAACCCAAAACCATTAATACATAACACACATATTCATACCAACACAAACACAGTCCAGTTTCTTCAAGCTGTTTCATTCTCAAATGCGATTCACCTTTCTTTTGCGTCATATAAAAAAAGAGTCTTGTTACATCAAGTGTTATTAATCCCGGCTATCAAAAATTGCCAGAATGAAAAATAGTTGTGCAAAATATTATATTAAAAATAAAAGAAAAAATAAATGGCAAAAAAAAAAACAGGCAAACATTTGAATGAATGAAAAATTTAAACAAAAAAAATAAAAATTGAATATTCAAATTTTTTACCACCTGTGTTAGAGACCAGGCTCGATGGGAGATTTTTTTTTTTTTTTATTCTCAGCTGAAACCAATGAAGCTGACAAAGCTTTTTTCATATTTTTTCATGAATATTATATTTTTTTATTTGGTGAAATTTTTGATTTAGTATAAAGTCATGATTATTTGGTGAGAAAAAAAATTTGTAAATTTAAAAAATCATAAATTTCAGTTTAATTAAAATTCAATAAATGAATTTTATTTTTTTTCTTTTTGTGTATATGAAAAATTTGTTGAAAATATATTTATGAAAAATCAATTTTTTATTTTTTTGAGCATAAATCTAACCGAGAAAATAGAAATCCATCAATTTGGTTCATTTTTTTTATTTTATTTTTTTGTATTTTTGATGTGAATGATGTTTTGATTTGAAAAATTGAAAAATACTTGGCAGACATTAAGCGACTAACACTCTTGCCACAATATCATTCGTCAATGGTTAAATATAAAATTAAATGGCGTGTGTGGGGCCCAATGTGCCACCAACAGTGAAGGGTTCGTTTTGTCTATACATGTATAACGAAGAATCACAAGTTTATAAGAAACTTCTTGAGTTTTAATCTTGTATATTCATTTTAAAAAATATATTCGACATCATGCTGTGACAAACGAGAATATCTAATTGAAACATTTACTTTCATTTGTTATTTCACTTTTGCCCTCTATGCCATGTCACTTTTAATCAAATCTCAAACATTTTCCTAAACTCTTGATAACTTTTTATCTTATCTAACATACAACAGATAAAAAATACCACATTTTATTTTAAATATTGTTTTTTTTTTTAAATCTGTATATACAACAAGAAAGATTACAACAAAAAAAAATAAAACGAAACCTTTTTTTTCGAACGAAATTTTCTCAATTTAAAAATCAATTTTGACTTGAAATAATTAATCAATTTTATTGACATTATTTTTAACTTTACAATACAAATTTAAATATTCAAAAAAAAAAATTAAATAATAATAATAAAATATTGTAAACCCATAATGTTCATTTAAATAAAAAAAAAAGAATTGAAAAATAAAAATTAATTTGTTGTTTAAGCCAAGACTGTGACTGAATCATTTGAAATTAAAAAAAAAAAAAAAATGTATATAAAACAAAGCATTTATGAATGTTAAATAAATGAAAAAAAAATAAATAAATAAAGCAATGGAATTTTGGAGTGTTCTGTTGGGCAATGGCTGGTACTGCGAGCCAACGGATAAGAATCTTTTCATCCCCAACAACTCTGATGGGGACATCGTGGTTTTAATGTCGCTCCCTTCAACCCTCATGTGGCTGACTAGATTCACAGCTATACTACCACAAACCAACGCAATGACTCTT
>MKYW01000022.1:899290-938032 GCA_015776835.1 Aphidius ervi
ACAAAAAAAAAATAATATATTTTTTTATATATAAATAGAATAAATTTACATGAAAATATTTTTCTTTTTATAATTATATATTTTTTAAAAATAAACAAGAATTGTAGGATTAATTTTCATACTCGAAAATAATATTAAATAATTTTTTTTTAATAATTTTAAAAAAATTAGAAATTAATTTTAAATTGAATAAAATTTATATATTTTTATTTTGTTATTGATAATTTATAATTTTTATTGTCATTTAACTTTGTAAATAATTTATTTTTAAATATAAAAATCTAGACTATGTAAAACTTGAATTTTGTTTTTTTTTGCAACATTTAAATCATGATTGCAAAATGTTATGCATTTTGATTTAAAAAAAAAAAAATTGTCAAGACCTCCTGTCGAGCGTTTAAAATGAAATCCATTTGCCAACTCTAATTGGACAGGCAAAGAGAGAAAAATATAAAAAAAAAAATGAGAGAGTGAGAGAGTGCCACACCCAAGAGCCTCTGTATATTGAAAATTCAAGTGATTATTACCTTTTTTTAAATTAAAATAAAATATATATTTACAATTGTAAAACATTTATTAATTTATAAAATTTTAATTTGAATAATTTAGTCGTTATTATAATAATTTATATATTAACCAGCAATACATGTTTTAAACAAGTTTTCATGATTTTTAATGAAAATAATAAATTATTTATTTAAAAAATAATATAAATAATTGGTTAATAATATTAATAGTATCATAAATAAATAATTTATTTATAAATCTTTTAGTTTTATTTATAATTTTTGCTTTTTTCCAATCAGAGCAAATTTTTATTTTTGAATTTATAAATTACATTTGTGAATTTAATTTTCGAATCATATTTTGTATCTGCAGCCCTGAGCTATAAATTCTTCAGGGTTCAAAAAATTTTTTTTAAAATAATAAAAAATAAAGAATCAAAAGACGAAGAGACCTGAGAAAAAATAAAAACAACAATATACAAAATTCAAGATTTCTCGAAGATACAAAAGGTGACCTCGTTGAATAAATCGAGTCGTGAGAAAAATATATTTAGACGAACAATAAACAATTGAAAAAAAAAAAATATAAATATATAGATAACATAAAAATGTATTTAAGCAGGTATATATATTTATGATGTATCAAGTAATTTTATATTTCCTAATTTTTTTTCAACATTTATACCATGATTCTTCATTATAAAAAAAAAAAAAAAAACAAATTTAAATATACAAGAAAAATATTTTTTTTGTAATTTGTAAAACAAGAAAAAAAAAAGCTATATAAAAATCTATGTCTATTTTTTATTTTTGTTTATTTTTGAATGATCGATACGATCGAGAAAGAGAAGGATCAAGTCAAAGAGAATCTCCAAAAACTAAAACAAACTTTAAAAAAAAAATGTAGAAAAAAAATTCTATCAAAAAAATATGGGTGTCACATGATTGAGAGCTTGTTCCTGTACATCAATATATAAAATGGCTGATCGATAAATTGATAGATTATAATTTATTATATTTTTTTAAAAAAACAAACTTGGATATATTTTTATTTAATTATACATGAGTTGTAGAACCATCATAAAAAAGCTCCTCAAATATTATCATCAAACAAAATAATCACTTAAAGGAAGCAATGTCTAAAATATATTTTCAATGTTAAGATTTTCCAGCTGAGATTATGACAACAAAATAAAGTCAAACATTTTCTTGTCTAAATAGATCAAGTTTCATAGATACTGCCAGAAAACTAAAGGCCCCAATTATATAAGACTCGTTTCGAACGAATTTTTATTGAAACATCATTAACCCTAAAATTTAAAACTCACATTTACTTTGATATAATTTATCAATGACTAAATGATAATTTAAAAAATTTAATCCATCATTTAGCTATTTTTTTAAATCTTGGGAATATTGGGAAATAAAAAAAAATATTAAAAACCATTTGATTTTTCATGTGTCACACGCGTCTAAATATTATATCCACAAAAAAAAAGTCATGAATTAAATTCTTAATCCAAAATTAATCGTATCATGTCCTCACCCATAAATGCAAATGTACTTAAGCTTTACTCTTCTACGTGAAGCTGTATATATGTATATAGGAAATTACATAATCCAACCATTAAGGGTGACTTTGTTCACCCTAAAATTCAGGGGAGTTACATGATATTTTCACGTATATTTCTTCGTTTGACAATGCAGTGGGCGGTATGTGGGTATATGTGTGTGACTCGTGCACGTCATAAAGCATCGATACATCAAGCTTTGCATGCCTGATATGGGAAAGCTTGTGCACAAAAACACCCTATTCAAAATTTACTATTTTCTAGCATCTAAGTACCAAAATTACGACAAGACATAAGTCTCATTGATAGGGTGCAGCTATTAAAAAAATTTCGAAAAAAAAAATAAACAAAAATCACTGGGAAAATTATATTTAAATAAAAATTTATAATTTTTTTTTTTTATCTTAATTTTATAATCCTAATACTATCTAAATTTAATAATAATATTATTTTTTTTTAATTATATTATAATTTATTTATTAAAAAATGGAGAAAAAAAAAACTTGAAAATTTTTGTAACAATGAAAATGCTGTCAAAGGAAAATTGGGAAAAACTTTTGTAAATAAAAAAATAATAATAGTGTAATTGAAAAATAAAAAAGACAAATCAATGTTCTACCTAAGCAAATATTATTTTTTTTTTTTGAAGTTAAGAGTGAAGTGTATGACACCCTGTTGATGTCGCTGACTTTGCAGCTGAGGATTTACTTGGAAGCCAGCTCGCTTGACCTGGAATTTTTCTCTTGACACTGTCAAGGGTGCAAACGGCACGTGTTATATATATTTTCTTTTTTTATTTATTTATTGTTTTTTTTTCTCACTTAAAGCCATTGTGGGATCATTTCAAAAAGGGCGTTCAAAGTCAACGTCAGCAACGATATCAATAATCTTTTACAAAGCATCTCATGACTTTGAAATAAATAAATAAATAAATATTAAAATAAAAAAAAAAAAAATTAGTATACAGTGTGATGTAGAATTGAGGGAGGAGAAAATAAATGCTTTAGGCAAATAAATAGTTTACAAGTTACAGATGTAAAAATTGCAATATATCCAGACACCCTAGCACCTTCAATATTCTGACTAGAAAAATTTATTGTACACGCGAGGTAACTGTTCACGCCCCCTGAGAAAACGGTATCTTCATCTTCAAAACCAAGAGGATAAAGAGGTGGAGGAAAAGGAGGACGTATATACCCGCCTGTTTTTTAAAACGGCAAAAGGGAATCATTTATGTATATATACATGTATACATTCTGACATTTAAAATGAAAAAAAAAAATAAACTAAATCTTAAATTAACCATGTATAAGAAAATAGAAATAAAATAATAATAAAATCTTTATGCTCTATATTTATTTAAATAATAAATAAAATAAAAATTTTCTTTTAAATAAAAAGTTATATATTTTTTTAAATTAAAAAAACCAAATGAAAATATTAAAAATCCTTTTTTTTTATAAAAAAATTAAAAATAAAAAAAAAAATGAATTTAATAATAAATTTTTATAAAATAATATATTAATAATTTTAGGGAAATATTCAACAATTAATTTCAGTTATTTATCAATTTTTTCAAAGTAATTTTTAAAGTTAAAAAAAAAATTTAATGATTAAATAATTGAAATAATATTATTTTAAATATTGGTTTTATTATTTATTATTTTTTATATGTATTATTAAAATTTTATAAATATTATTGAGGAGATATTGAGGCTATGAATGTATATCAAATTGGAATATCTACTTCGTGCGACAAATGATTGACCTTTATCTACACGACACAAATTGCATATGTGTTCAACTGATTTTGATGGACTCTATGTACACGTACAATATCAATTTATTAATCAGCAATTCAATCATTGTCCTACTTTATACAATCAGTATAATTACATGACATTTATTTCATTCCAAACTATCATAATTTTTATTTACAATTAACTACAAAAAAAACAAGTCAATTTGTTTATTTTTCATAACAAACAAAAAAATAAAATACAACTAAACGTTTTTATTAATTTTTTTGCTATTAGTAATAACAAGTTTAAAAAATTTCTGATGCATGAAATTTTAAAATTGATTAGAAGATAATATATGCTAATAAATAGACAAGAGTTATTTAGATCTTGAGTGTTGATTTAATTTAAAACAAAATGGAAAAAAAAAAGGAAAAATCAGTGAATTGGATATTTGTGGTGTAATGTGATAAATCAATGAGTAAACCATCCCTGACTAAATTGACTTTGTATGATTATATATAGAGAGCGAGTTGCTACATAGGGTGAAGTATCAAGAGGGGTGAACATTGATGTGGTTACCGGTGTGAAATATTCCCATGGGGGGGTCCAAGTATAAAAAAAAAATAACAAAAAATCATTCAAAAGAAAACAGACGTACTTGGGATAAAAGGGGAAAAACTTTATATCCCCTATTGATGAAATATTTTATCATGCAATATGTTAAATGTATACATTCACTTGTTAAAATAAAAGACCAGAAAAACACACTTATCTTGGATTTAAATAAATAATAATAATAATAATATGCAAGAATTTAAAAACCCCTAGGTAAAAATTATATGTAGTATGTAAATTTCTGAGCATTTTATATGAAGAAGTACTTTTCTAATCACAGTGCTGGTTGTTGTATAAATCAAAATGCTATGTCATTTTAAAATCACAATTCAAAAGATAATAATAACCTAACAGAGAAGAAAAAAAAAAAAAAAAACAAATTGGCAAGAGTGCGAATGAGGGAAGAGCTGTTATTTGGGTGTATATATTTGGCCCTCCGGACAATCACACTTTCTTTATTCTCTTTATCTTTTTAACATTCATTATATCATTTTTCATTTTGTAAATTTACACGTGCCAAATACAATGAAACAAATTAATATAAATTATTTAAAATTTTTTTTTTTTTTCGTTTGTATATATCATTTAGTTTTATTGGATTTTTTTTTTATAGTTATTTGTTAATAAATCATTGTTTTATTGAATATATTTTGATTGGAAAATTAAATTTTTTTTTTTTTTGCGGGATTTTGCAAGTAGATTTATTATGTAGGCTTGTTTAAATTATAGCAAGAGTTTAGACTGGTCAAATTTATAAATAAAAATTTTACTAAAATTCAATAATTAGATAAAATTAATTTTAGAAAAATTATAAAATTGAAAATTAAATAAAAATAGATAAAATTAAATTTTAAAAATTTTAGAATAATAATATTTAGGTGTTGTTTCAATACTAGAAGCAAAATTTTACGAAATTTTTGCATAGAAATATTTTTTTTTTCAAATGTGATGTATAGAATTTCGTCTCGAAAAATACAAAAGTGCAAAAAAAAATAAAAATAGTAAAAATTCAGTAATGAAATTTTTAGAATAATTATATTTAGGTGCTGTTTAAACTATATATATATAGAAGAATAATTTCATGAAAAAACTATGTAAAAGTTTAATTATAAAATTATAAAATTGAAAAAAAATTTAAAAAATAATGAAATTAATTTCTAAAATTTTTAGAATAAAATCATTTAGTTGATTTTAAATAGAACGAATTATTTTCATAATAAATTTTCTTCTCCAAACTATAAATGTAGTTATTATTTCTACAAGATATATTTCAAGACAGTGTGATTGACATTTAAAATCTTGTATATACATGACTGAAGATTCAAAATAGGTCCTTTTAATTTTGATAACAATCCCAGAATGGTCGATTGTGCGTCTAGGCAATATACATAATCAGAGGGGTGAAAACTTCTCTCTATATATATGTATATATATATCATTGACAAAGTCACCCTCGAGTGGCAGGATTAGAGATTAAATAACCAGCATCCCACAGTAAACCGTCCCTTATGACTCGCTGAGCCATCAGGATCAAAGTCGAATTTTATACCAACAACTACCAACAATAAACAAACACACACAAACACACACACCGACTTCAAATGAAAATTATATATACCACAATTATTTTATACACTCTATTAAATATTCCAATTATCTACTTATTTTTATACATTAAACATTAATTTAAATAATTAATTTATATAATTATAAATTTTAATATAATTTTAATGAGAAAAAAAAAGATAAAAATGAATAAATAAATTAAAAGACTTCAAGTGATATCAACGATATAATCAATAATTTTTGATGAATGTTATAATGTCGCTGAATGATATTTTAATTGACCTATATGACTTAATAATATTTTAATAACGATTACTGATCTACCATGATCGTTACTTTATAATACTTCATAGCTATTATGTATATATATATTTAAATATCATCAACATCTGTTTCCTGTTTTTATAATAAAAAAAATAAATAAATAAATAAATAAAAAAGACAAGTTATGGTGTATAATATGTCTCGAGTACAATTATGCACTTGTGCATATTTTGATTGCTTATCTGAGACATTGGCATGCCCTTACATGTCACTTGCATGATATACAGCCGAAAAAAAAATATACATGCATATTGAATTATAATGATATTTGATAAAAAATTTTATATTAAAAAAAAAAAAGGGTAAAATACACCTGCAATTTATTATTTATGATTATTTAATCTTTTTTTTTTTTAAGATTATAATGACATTGATCGACGGGTTCATAAATGTGTACAGGTATATTTTGTCTTGGATGAAAAGTACATTGACTTTTTGAATCATTTTGAATTCAGAGAATAAAAGTAGAGGGTGTTTTATTTATTTATTTTTTTGAGAGTAACACGTATTGCTTGGTAATCATCATGGGAACATGTACGTTTTTTTTTTATCCAAGTGTTAATAATGTAAGGGGATCAGTATGGCAAATTTTGTAAATCCTATTTGATCCGATGACATAAAACAAACACTCCCATAGCATACACTGTGGGATATATTTTATTTTTAAAATGACATTATTTTTTTGTACGCATGAAAATCATAAATCATGGATTTTATATATCAATATCATTATTGTTAATTTTTATTCTTCAATTGCTACTTGATAATATTTGTCAATTTTTAATTCAAATATTTTGATTTAAATTGAAAATTTAATTCATGAAAATTTAATATCAAAAAAATGTTTGATCAAATTAAACATTACAGATTTTTTTTTTCCTTTAAATGTCATCATATAATTTGTTAATGCAAGGTATTAAAAGAATAAAGAATAATCGATTATATAAGCATTTTAAAAGTAAAAACAAATTATTAGTATCCTTAAAATTAGCGATATGAAAAAATATTGTATAAATTTTTTTTAAAAAACAATATTGATAATAATTATTACTGGAAAATAATTACCAAGTCCTTGAAAAATATAATTTGTTTTTTATATAACCTTCTGAACACGTAGATTACTTTGTTTAGTAGTTTTATTTTATCTTTTTTAAAATAGAAAATTGCAGTTAATATAACAATAAAATACTTTGAACTTTTCAAAAATATTTGATAAATAAAAAAAAAATAAAATAATTAAAAATAATTATTTAGATAGCAATAATGTTGCTGTTTATTTTTTTTTTCAATATATTTTCTCGTATCTATTGTTGCGTAATAAAACGATTAGTTGAAAATATCGTTATAATTGTGATAAAAAAAAGGTATTTAAAGAAGGCAATAAAGTAGTTGTTTTAAAACTTCTAAAAGTTAATAACAATATACATCAAAAATAAGTAAGTTACATGCTATTTTTAATAATAATAAAATAAGTCTATGTATTTTGTTTATTAATTTATGAAAAAAAAAATTGTTTTATAATTTTTAAAAATTTAAATTTGCAATATAATAATAATATTTTTTTTTTTTTGTTTATTTACAGTAAAATAAAATTAAAAATTTAATAATTTAAAAGAAGAGGAAAAAAAAAACAAAATTAAAGATGAAATTTGTATTTGCATATTTACTTTTTTAAATAATAATTTGTTTTGAATTCAACTATATAAAAACTGATTCATCTTCCGATCACACTTATGAGCCAAATATCTCAATGTTACTTGAATGTACGGATTTTGGATGTACCAGTGGAAGATGTTGGAAATACTGTACACCAGACAAAAGTAAATGGTGTTACACAGTAGGTCCTAATTATAAAGGTGACAGTGATAAACACGTCAGTGGAACTTGCAAAACATACGAAAATTGCGGTAGTTGCTGGGGTTGTGAGCCTAAGGGTTGTAGCCATTTCTCGTATTAGTCAGCGATTGCAGTCAATCCGAGGTAAATTTCACCGTAAATTATCGATTAATATATATGTATAGTCAGCTGATTGGTCAATATTGTTGTTATTATAAAGTAATATATATTTATCAAAAATTTATAATTATTCTTTATAAAGTATATATTCTGCTAAAAAGTTATAAAATATTATTCGAAAATTTTTAAAAATATAGATTAACAAAACAAAATTAAAACTAAAATCAAATAAAATAAATTAAAAATATTAATATTAAATGGTAAAAGTGTATATATATAAATTAAAACTAAAAGCACGGGGTAATTAATAAATATAAAATAAAAAAATTATAATAATATATATAACAAAATAAAAAATGTATAACATAATCTATGTACTGAAAAATGTATATTCTGGGAAAGCACAAAAAATAAATAAATACAATTATTATTGAATAAATAATAATTAAAAAAAAAAAAAAAACTTTTAAATTACCTTATTTATAAATTTAATTTCTTAATTGTTTTAATCTTAAAAAAATAAAAAAATTCTTTAATATATTTTCCAGCAATAAGTGGAAATTATTTAACATAAAAAAAAAAAAAAAGTGGTAATTATTATATCAACTATAAAAATACTCGAAAAAATATATAATTTTAATATTACTTTTATACATTATATAAATAGCCAATTCAACCCTTATTTTTTAAGATTTTTTTTTTTTTTTCCTTGAAAGGTCATCATATAATTTTTTTATGAAAGATATTAAAGTAAACACAAATTATTAGTATTCTTAAAAATAGCGATATAAAAAAATATTGTATATATTTTTTCAAAGAAATAATATTGGTAATAATTTTTACTGAAAAAAAAAAAAAAAAAACAGTAAATTCAGTTCCAATTTACCCAAGTACTTGAAAAAAAATATAATTTGTTTTTCATATAACCTTCTGGACATGTCGATTACTTTTATGACTATAGTAATTTATAGTAATTTTATTTTATCTTTTTTGATATAGAATAAATTGCAGTTGACATAACAATAGAATACTTTGAACTTCCATTTGAAAATAGTTGATAAACAAAAAAAATAATTAAAAAATAATGTTGTTGTTTTTTTTATTAATATATTTTTTCGTATCTATTAAAAAATATAATTTGTTTTTCATATAACCTTCTGGACACGTGGACTATTTTGTTTGTTCGCTTTATTTTATCTTTTTTGAAATAGAAAATTGCAGTTAATATGACAATAAAATACTTTGAATTTACATTTGAAAATGTTTGATAAACAAAAAAAAATAATAATAATTAGCAAACAATTATTTAGATAACAATAATATTGCTGTTTTTTTTTTTTTTTTTCAATATATTTTTCCGTATCTATTGTTGCGCAATAAAATGATTAGTTGAAAATATCGATAAAAAATAGGTATTTATAAAGAAGACAATAAAGTAGTTGTTCTATAAGTTTTAAAAGTTAATAACAATATTCATCAAAAACAAGTAAGCTATACAAGTTATTTTAAATAATAATAAAATAAGTACATTTTTTGTTTATTAATATATAAAAAATAATTGTTTTATAATTTTAAAAAATTTAAATTAGCAATATAATAATAATATAATTTTTTTTTGTTTATTTACAGTAAAATAATATTATACAATTTGATAATTTAAAAAAAAAGAAAAAAAAAAAAACTTGAAGATGAAATTTTCATTTGCATATTTACTTTCCTTAATAATCATTTGTTTTGAATTCAATTATATAAAAACTGATACATCTTACGATCACACTTATGAGCCAAATATCACAATGTTATCTGAATGTAAGGACTTTGGATGTCATAATAACAGATGTTGGAAATACTGTAGATCAGACAATAGTAAATGGTGTTACACAAGAGGTCCTCATTATCAGGGTCCTGATGATGATTACCTTAGCGGAAGATGCAGTTCATGGGAAAATTGTGGTAGTTGCTGGGGTTGTGAGGAGGAAGGTTGTAGACATTTCGCGTGATTTGTCAGCGATTGCAGTCAATCAGAGGTAAATTTCATCGTAAATTATCGATTAATATATAATCACTTGATTGGTCAATATTTTTGTTATAAAATAATATACATTGTATATGTATTCATCAAAAATTTATAATTATTATTTAAAAATTATATTCTGCTAAAAAACTATAAATCAAATTATAAAATATTATTTGAAAATTTTTAAAAATATACCTACAAATGTTAAAACATAAAAAAAAAAAAAAATTACAACAAAATAAAATTAAAGCTAAAATTAAATAAAATAAAAAAAATCAAAATAACATATAACAAAAGAAAAAATGTATAAGATAATCTATGTACTGAAAAATATATATTCTGGGACAGCACAAAAAATAAATAAATAAATGTAATTATTATTGAATAAATAATGATAAAAAAAAAAAATTTTTGAATTACCTCATTGATAAATTTAATCTAATTTTTAAATAAAATATTTTTATATTTCTTAATTGTCTTAATTAAAAAAAAAAAACAATAAAAACTGTTTAATATTTTTCAGCAATAAGTGAAAATAATTATATTCAGTCAAATTAAATATTAAAATATAATTTTAAGATTACTTTTATACTATTATTACAAGTACATGTATATAATATAAATTTAGAAAATGTACATTATATACAAACAGCCAATTCAACCCTTATTATATACATTGAGGGTTAAAAAATGGGCGTTTAAATGTTCAAAAAATAATTTAAATATATCAATTGGCGCATACACACACTTATTCAATTGAGAGAGTTGTTGAAAAGATTTTTTTTTCTCTATATCAAAAGAAGAAAAAAAAAATAAAATAAAAAATATAATCAAGTGTAAATTGATTGTTATATTAAATTCAACTGATTCAAATATTTTAGCTGTAAAAATTGAATTGCTCAATTATTGTATTTCGCATTTGAATGAAATAATACATATATTAATATAATATACTTTTTTTTGATGTTCATTTTGTTTATAAATAACGCATGAATCGACATGAAATGACATAAAATGAAGACTAAATGACAATCGTTTTGTGATTCACATTAACACATGTGTGTAACCAGAAACAAGGGGAGAATATACAAGATACTTTCATATATATATATATATTTATAAAATTTAAATACTCATATATATATGAATAAAGAGGGATAAATATTGTAAACAAATGATGGATCAATGTGGAGAACAAGAGACACACCGCAAAATCTTATTGTCCCATAGGTGGACATGGGAAACGAGCATGATGTATATCATCAACAAGCACAGCATCACTGAGGATATCGTCTAGTATATATTCCAATGATTTTCACTCCATTTAACAGATAATAAATATATATAGACTGGCTATTTACTCATTGGGGACACCTTGCTTTTGCTAAAACTTTATTTAACTAATTTTTTTTTTTTTTTTCTTTCTAATGCACACACGTGGCAATTCAATATCAAACATGATTCATGATAAAAATCTTTATAAAATGATCATTAACAAATAAATATAATACAGTATCAATTTATGGAAAAAAAAATTATATTTTTAATGGATATATAGAAAAAAAAAAATAAAACAAATATATTGTCTTAAATTGACATGGTTTTTGGGTAATATTTATATTTTAATTTTAATTAACTTGTGAAATTTTAAGGCATTTAATATATGTGTTGC
The DNA here is from genome assembly GCA_015776835.1 of Aphidius ervi. Lineage (NCBI taxonomy): Eukaryota > Metazoa > Arthropoda > Insecta > Hymenoptera > Braconidae > Aphidius > Aphidius ervi. Next base: position 911,260 of record MKYW01000022.1, read on the forward strand.
TTGATTTATTAAACAACGTGTTAATCATTGCTTTTGAATTTACGGATAGTGATGATTGCTATAAAATATACAGCATTGATAATAGTCAGGCTAATAAATCATTGATCTAATAAATAAGTAACTCAACCCTTTTACAAAGGCCAATAGCATACATAGTACATACAATTGTCATATGTTATACTTTTAAATAGAATATATCAAAAATATTATTTTAATTTTATTTATTTTTATAACTTTATTATTGCTGAAAAATATCAAAAAATAATTAAACAATTTTTGTTGTTTTTTTAAGATTGAGACAATTTAAAAATTAAATTTATCAATAAAGCAATTTGAACGTTCCGACGGTCGCAAATATATAAATATATATAATTTTTTTTTATCTTTAATAATGGATGAAAATTTTATTTTTCATTTAAAAAATTAATATTAAAAAATTTGGATTTAATAGATATAAATATGGATTATTTAAAAAATTCTTTTTTTTGTTTTTTTTAATATTGGCATGTAAATTTATGATAAAAAAATTAAAAAATATATATTTTTGATGAAAAATAAAATAAAAAATTTAAAAAATAAGATAATGTTTATGTAACAATGATGATAAAAGACTTGTGAATGACACGAAGCGTTCAAAAAAAATGTTATGTATGACAGGAGGGCGTGTTGGCAAACGTGCTTGTTCTGGCCCTTCTTTACCATTTCAATAGTGCCAATCGAAAGTGACAGCGACAAACTGTAACATCATACATATCCGATACCCATGAGAATATCTTGTCCCATACAAGTATTTATTTTTTTATTTTGTTCATTCATATTCTACTCATTTATATGGACACCTACGCAACAAAAATATTTGAAAAAAAATAAAATAATAACAATAAAAACTCTCAACATGAAAAATATTATTTAAAATTAATTTTTTCATATAATAATTTTATGAAAAAATAATATTAACATGATAATAAAATTTAAATAATCTTTAAATCTCCATTAAATTTTCTTGAATTATTTTTTTTTTCCATCGAAAATCAGCAATTTATAAAAAATAATTTTCACACGATTTAAAAATTTTTTTTTTTTTTTTTAAATCAAAATTTTAAAAAATAAATAAATGATTGAATTTATTGTATATCATAAAATATATATAGCAGCCACTTTCTCACTATATATATTTTTTTTGATATTTTTTTTTTCAAAGTACATAACGCTTTTGGTCTCAACCCTTTTTTTAAACTATTTAAACGAGGGTAGTTTTTAAATTACACATTCATCATCGTTGCAAAGCAGTTGAATTATCCAACCCCGATGATATGTAATGTATACAATATATATATATAAAATTTTTAACATTTGCCTCTTCGATGTTACACAATGCCTTTGGCACGCGCCACAATAATACCCTCACAATGGCCTTTAAATTTAACGACATCTTTTGAAATTTTTAGTCTATTTAATTTTCTTTCCATATACAATCGCCCACAATTTGTAAAAATTTTTATATATGTATGTAATGTATACTGTTAAATTTAAAATTCATAAAAAATAATAAATAATACACGATTTTTGTGAATTATTATTATTGAAAAAAGATAAGAGAAAATATGTTTCTTATTGTTTCGAAAAGGCAAATGTGAGAGAGAGTGGAAATCGACGAATATATCTCGAGTTGGTACATAAAGAATTGGTATATATAAAATATAATTTCATATTTTCATACACAGGTGTATGTGAATACATTTAAAGAAAAATATTTGTTTTTTTATATTTTTTTAAAAAGCGTGAGTCTCGATTGATTTATGGTATTTAAAGAAATAAATTGTCTTTCTGACTTTTTCATATATAGCTATACTTTAAATACTGATATGATAATGTGTGTGTGTGTGTATTGTAAATATAAATTTTCTTGAATATATATATATATTTTCAATATAAAAAAAAAAAAAGTTATCAACTTGATATCGGGAATTTAATGATATATTGAAAATACAATTTTACTTATGAAATATGTGTTATTTGTTATTTTTTTAGTTGAATGATGTAAAATTACAGAAAAAAATTTAAATAAATTACAAAAAAAAAAACAATTAAAACAACGAAAAAAAATTTGAATTTTTTATTTGACTGGTTCTTGCATTTAACAATAATATTTTATTTGTTTTTGTTTAAATAATTTATTTATTTATTCATGTTGTTTATCCGCTAACGGGATAAAAATTTTAGGTACAGAAAAAGTCTTGAAAATTAAGACTCGGAGTTTTGAAATATGACCAAAATCACTACTTTTTCAGGACTTTTTAAAATAATATTAATAACATCGAAATAAAGATTATTAATTTATGTATACATAAGTGACTTACTTTTTACCTTTTTAATAAACAAAAGATGTAAAATAAAAAATATGAATAGAAATAATTTAGGCAGTTTTCTTACGATAGTTTGTAAATTTGATTTTGTAATTTTGAAAAAAACCGATCTTATAATAATAAAAAAAATAAAAAAATTTATTTTAAAATATTATTATTATCATGATGATAATAATAATTGTAAATAAATTTGAAAAACTGTATTACTGCTGGGATAAAACCAGTACTATTGATAATACAATATCAAAATTATTAAAAAATTTTGTCAATGAAATTAATGATAAATATATCTATTGGATTTACTTTTATACCATTATAATTATAAAACTTTGAAATAAAAAAAAATTAAACCATATATAAAAATGAATTAATAACAAATAGATTAAATATTGTTGAAATTTTTTTAATTAAATTTATTATTGAATTTATATTATTTAATATATTGTTAATATATTAATATTTATTATTTTCCAGAGAATAATTTTTCAATTGGTGATCCACATTCTTGATCATCTGGGATATCTTTTAGTACTCCTTCCCAGAAACCACTCAATATACGAAAGTCGTCTTCAAATATAGCGGCATTAATAATTCCTATGGTTCCATTAACATTATCACCGTCATTGCACTTTGCTCCCAAAAGATCAATAAGTAATGGATCAAGAATATTCTTTTGCTCTGGTATATATTTACCCTTTAATTGAGTTGTTATAAAAAAAAATAAGAAACATATTTATTTGATTAAAAATTATAATAATTTAATTTATATAATCAAATAATATAATTACAGCTGGTATTGGACACGACGTTGTATTAAATCCAAAAAGATTGATAAACGATTTCATTAAATTTGAGCTATCGTCATTTGATTTGAGCACTTGACAAATTTCCATTTCATCAGAACTAGCCTCGTTTTCACCACATCTATATGCATATTTAATCTAAATAAAAATATAATATTATAAAGTTATCAATTTTTTTTAATTTTTGAAATACATTATCATACTTTTAAGTCATCGTCTTCTTCTATATGAACTTCAAGTTCAAAATATTTTTTTGCATTGTCATATTTTTCAAAAGATTCTACTCCATCTCCATCGATGTGTCCACTACCACCACCAATTTCAACTATCTCTCCACATTGAAATTTTATATTCTAAAAATAAATATACATATATATTAATATTTAAATAAAAATTATTATTATTATCTTGATTGTTTTGTTTAATTAAAAATTGAAGGCAAATTAAAAATAATTCTTTTTATTACTTACATTTTTTATATCATCGCTTAGTTTACCATTTGCAATATTGGTGCATAAAATAATGAAGGATATTATATTGACAATCAACATATTGATAAACTTCAATATTATAAGTAAGGATGAATAAAAAATGCACCATATTTTATACACAATTCAACAATGTTTCATAAGGTAATTTTATGATAACATTTCAAGGAAAAAAAAAAAAAAAAACTGTAAAAATTTTGTCTATTTTTTTTATTATTTTCCATGTCCAATAGACAAAGGCTAAATTAACTTGTTTCGATATTTTTTATAAAACTATTCGCATAAATAAAAAAATTATCTTTTTAATTTCATACGCAATTTTGATAACCTTCAACAATGTTGCACAAACAAATTATATGATAACATTTGAAGGTAAAAACAAAAAAAAAAATATATATTTTTTTATTTTCAATATTATTTATTTTTTATTATCTAAAATGTATATTATCATTCTTTAAATAAGAATTGTAGATATTATTTAAATAATATTAATAAATATATTAATTGAAAAACAAATATACATATACTTATCATAAGAAGATTTTTTTTTTTTTTTTAATTTCTTCACAAATAAATAAATAAATAAATGAATTCATAAATAATAATAATAAACATAAATAAAATACAGCAAAACCGTGTCATATTATAAATCCTTAAAAAAATAAATAAACAAAACAAAAATAATTATTTTTAAATTTTTCATGTTTCTATTTATAATTTTTATAATCTTCTAAGTTAAAAAGCAGTCAATAAAAATTATTTCAATAAACCACTCAATATTATTTCCCAAGTTATCCTATTTTTTCCCGCTTTCTTTTACGTATATTTTTTTTCAAACAAATAAAAACAAAATAGTGAATTAAAAACGATAGAAAATTGATAAATCATATATTAAAATTTAAAATCTAAATTGTTATATAAGAGTCTCGAGTGAATGATCGTTGTTTGCAGGGTTCACCAAGATTATTATTATTATTATTATTCTTACAAGTACTTTGTAATAATACATGTACAGATGTATACACACAAACTTGTTTACTTGTATAAATGATGTATAAAAAAAAATGTAAAAGAGTAAAAATCAAGTGAGCAAGAGAGAAAGTACTGTAGTATGCAGTTGGGTATACTTTGAAAAAGCGGAAATTACGTCTGGGGTTTCATCTCCGGTGTTGTGCCAAGTTTCAACTTGCTGAGGAATTCGCGGTAGCTCGTTTAGGGATGTTGAACATAAACGGATGGCACCCCCGAGATGCAACGAACCCCTTGGTATAAACGAATGAAACTCACAACCAAAACCACCAACTTTCATTTTATATATATACATATATCCCAAGGTGGTTATTATATAACTTGAAAACGTCACTTTATTATATTTCACTCTCTTTATGTATAATAATAATAATAATAAACTTTTTCGAGCGTAAAAATGATAAGAGTTTGGATTTATCAAATTTTTTATTATGTATTTTTCATATTATTTTGACAATAATAACAAAATGTTTTTAAAAAAATTATAAATTATTTTCTAATAAATACACAAAAAAAATTTAATCAATTTTAAATATTATTATTTTAAAAAAATCAAATAAATAATTTTTTTTATGAAAAATATTTCGAATTGGATAACGTAATATTTATTAGAAAAAAAAAAAAACAATTTTACATGTCTAGAGAATTAAAAACGTTATAAGAAAAAAAAAAATAGAAAAATAAAAGAAAAAAAAAATCAGCGCTAAAAGTAATTTCCTATTGGCAACAAGATGGGAGTCAGTGCACTCGTGTAAAATTGCATATTCTATATACGTATATATATTTGGTGAATACAAGCAAACAAAAATACCGAGTTAGTGTTCAAACAACATCGAGGGTAATAAAGCCATCTTGAACTCTACCCGGTCCACCCCAAAAACTCATACTCCCTCATCGTCGTAGTATTCTTTCTAGAAGAATAAATGGAAGACAAGGGAGAAGTTAAAGATGGAGGCAGTATAGTCGATAGCAATCTATACTAGTTTCAATATATATATATATATTTAGATAGTAGTCTCACCCTCTTTGGTAAGAGTTGCCAAGGCAACGAGTTCAACCCCTTCCGCAACTCCACGCAACACAGAGATTGCGCCCTTATCTTGACTTTACCCTCCTTTTCTGTATGATTTTTCTCTCTCAATACTCTCTCAACCACTACTGATGGAGAATATACATTTAGCTATTTTATTTTTCTTCTTCTAACATCCCTTCTAAATTTAACTTCGACGAATTTCACAAGCCTCCATCTTGCTACGAGACAATTCGCATGTCTTTCTTTTTTTCTCTTTCATTTAATTTAACTGTGTCTTTGTTAAATATGTTTTCATCTTAACCTCCATCCTATTTTCCCACTCTCTATAAATATTATCCACATCTGGAGAATTTATCCCAGGTTTATATTATGTATCCGAAAACTCTCTCACTAAACCAAAACGTCGACCTTTGCCATATTGACAGAATGAAATTTCAAGCAACTTACAATTTCATCTCAATGTATCACTGTAATTTTATTACTCAAATTTATACATATCTGATTTTTCCTTTACTTATAAAAGTTTACAGAATAGTTTACAAATATTTTTTTTATCAACAAAATTTTTATACAAATTAAAAATGAAAATTCAATTTAATTTTATGAAAAAAAAGCTCAGATATTTTTTTTGTGCTTCAATAGAGCGATATAATTTTTTTTTCAAGTGGAAAATAAAAAAAAAACAATGATCACAAGGTTCTTGTGCGTATTTTAGTAAAGAGACTTCTTCTTTGCGCACCCATGGCTCGTCTTGGATCCCTTGGGAGGGGAGAGAAAACCCTGGCAAACTGATAACGATTTGATGTATAGCCCAGTTACGTCATTGGTCGAAAAGGAATATACCAAAGTCCAGATTACACAGATCGATAGGCTATATTACGGACAAAGGACAATGATCGAAGAAGAAATTTTCTTATTTTTTGCTGAATTTTATATATTCTATAGTAATTTTTTTTTTATATTCAGCAATAAAAATAAAAAAATCTATATTTATTCACGTAGGGTGTTTTTAAATTCATTAAATAATTTATTAAAATAAAAACATTTTAAAAAAATAACAAAAACATATTTGTTGTTANTAAATAAAAAACTAATTGTATATTCTTCAAGGACTTGGGTAAATTGGAACTGAATTTACCGTTTTTATATTTTCCAGTAAAAATTATTATCAATATTGTTTTTCATATTGCTATTTTTAAGGATAACAATAATTTGTTTTTCCTTTTAAAATGCTTTACCAAGGCTGTAAATTTTTTTTGTTTATTAATTTTTCATTAATAATTAATAATAAAATATTTTAATAGTATTGTTAGTATACAAAAATCAATTTTTAAATATGTTAAATAATTGTTCAAAATTATTTAATTTTTTTAATTTTTAAAATTCATTAAAATAATAATAATAATTTTTTTTTTTAATTTCCAGTTGAATAAAATACAAATAATTATATTAAATAATTTACAGCCTTTAAAAAATAAACAGCATTTTGACATATTTTGACAATAAAATAAAAAATATATATTTTTTCACTCAGGGTATTTTTAAATTCATTAAATAATTTATTAAAATAAAAATATTTTAAAAAAATAATAAAAACAAGAATTTATATATAGTTTTTTATTTATTCTTTGAAAAAAAAGTCGCTGAAAATTTAAAGACTAGTTAGTTTAGGGTGACAAAAAAAAATGATGCCTGTATCATTAAAGAGGGGTTGAATTTAAAAAGAAGTCGTTAGATGTGCCTGCGGCATAAAACCATCACATCATTTTACTCCACAAGGAATTAAATTTTTATCTTTCGTTGAGAGTTTGAGCGATGTTGTGCCGGAGAATAAGAAGAAAAAAAAATAAATAAATAAATAAATCCAAAAAAATAGAGAGAGAATTTCAAAAAATACTTTTCTTTTTCATTTTTTTTAATATCAACTTGCTGGATAAAATTTTTATTAATGTTTGATAATATATAGCTCAAAATAAATATATAAAATTCTATGATCATGATATGGGAATAAAGCATCCGTGTTCAAGATAATGTGATATGTTGAATCAAGATCATGTGAGATGATGAAATTTTTCATAAAAATGTTGTCAAAAAAATGAATCCAATTGAGGAAGAAAATGAATGAAGCATCCTTGTGATTTGAATGAAAAGGAAGATGACAAATGGAGGAATAAAAAAATATATTCAACGAGAATAAAAAAAGATAAATTGTAGATGACTGAAGCTATAAAAAGCTACATTATTTTACGATAGATAGACACGAAGACTTGCCAACACATACAGGATCATCATTTTTATATTTCATTTATTTTTTTCTTGATAAAGTATTTATTTGCCGAGAAAAAACACGAAATCATCATCAAATTTTACGAATTTTTTCTAAATCATTTGTGTATTTTTTTCATCAATAATATTTTAATTTAAATATTTTTTTAAATGTTAAAAATAATATTTAAAAAATGGTAAAATAAATTAGCCCAGCTTATTTTTGAAAGATAAAAAAATTTGATGTGCTTCACAGTCAAGTTGCAAAACTATGAAAGCTTCTATTGTAGAAAAATTATCATTAAGCAGAAATCAGTTGTTGAATTGTGGTTTTTTAACTCGCACAATATATATTCAATATGTTGGTCTTTATTCCAAGTACATTTAGCCACAGTAATCATCTGAGTTTAAATCATTCTACGGCCATTTATCACAAGTGCCACAAACAGATATAATTTTTAACATCAGATTTCTGTTTGACCGTGATAATAAATATTTATTATTATACCAAGAATTATAAGCTCACTTTATTAACATCCAAATTAATTACCCAATAACTCAATTAGTCATTAAAAAATATATAAATTTCTAATAATTAAATAATTTTCTAATCGAAATTTTTCATCATTTACTTGTTAGTTTGGATAGAAATAAATATTTTTTTTGTCAAGATGATGTTTCAAGAATAATGTGATAATAAAAATAAGCAAGTTGACAGACGTGATGACATACTGGTTCATAATAATGACAACAATATTTAGGACCACTCACGTCGTACGTAGAAATTGCTGTTTCTAGCTCCTGCCGACTTTTGTATATATTTTTTTTTTAATGTTATATTTTGATATATTTTTTATTTTCATCTTTTTGGTCGTGGGTAATTAAGCATATCTTGTCTACGAAGTCTGGCTTCTTCTGGTGTGTATCAGTCGGCGTTTTTTAAAAATTTCTTTTAGCTTTTTTTTTACACACACACAAAGAAAAGTTTTTTTAATTTTTTTATTATAACCGCGATAATTGATTCAGCAAATTAAATTAAATTTTTATTTGATAAATGTGTTGCCTAGGTCATGTGCGGCAAATTATATTTAAAAGATTTGTATGTTTATCATTAATAATTAAATAAGTGTGTTTTGGTATTTTTTATTTTTTTTAATATTGATATTGTTTTTTAGAATTTTATATTTTAAATATTACTTTGTGTGGTGGAATATATTTGTGGTAATAAATGGCACTGGGAACGCTATCTGACGACGAGACTATCGAGGCAAGTCGTGGAAGTTGATTGTGTCTTGCAGGAGTAATACAAAATCCTACAATTTATTTTTACAAAACTGATTGGAGGGATATACGTATTACACGTGATTATAATACGTTTGATTGGTATTTAAATATTGTTATTAATAAACGATTATTATATCTTTGCAAATAATATTTAAAAAATAATTAAAGAGAGTCTTACCTTTAACAGCCTTGAAGACACAGCAAAGTGATCTTGAACCAGCAAATAATTACACTACTTTTTACTTTTAAAATCAAACAACAAATTTATATACTATTTTAAACTATTAATTTATAAATAAATAAATAAATTACCAAGTCAATTTATCACTTTAAATTAGGCACTTGGGTTTTTTGTTTTTTTTTTCACTAAACAATTATACTTTTTTAAAAAAATACACTGATAATGCATCTTCAAGTAGTCTGTAATTAAATTAGAAAAAAAAGGATATTAATTATATTGATTTATAAAAATAAATTAAATTTTTTAAATGAATTTTATAAGAGCCAACTGTGTTATCAACTGTGTTATCAACTGATGCAAAGACGTCTGTATGTAGGACAATATATTTATTAGCAATTTGTTCACCATAATTTTCTCAATAAAATAGATATTCATTTGAAATTAATTAATCTTTATTAACGCAGGTAAATTCAAGTAAACACGGAGCAATATATTTTCCCACACTTTCATCAAATGCAAACTGAACGACATGGCGGCCAAAATATAAACTACCAATTTGTCGGTAAGCAAAATGGCTGTCGATAAAAAAAAAAAAAAAGAAAAAAACAACAACAACAAAACAATCATAATAATAAAAATAAATATTATTTGACAAATGTTGACAAATATGTCAGATCATTAACTGAATACAATTTCTTTGATTAATTACTTTTTGTAAATTAAAAAAGGTATTTATTTAAATTTTTCATATTTAATTCTCTTCAATCATGATTTTTGTTATAAAAAATAATATTTAATTTGTTTAAGAATCAGCTAACCTGAACAAGTATAATCTACATGATTGATAAATAATTTTTCCATCACAATTAACAAAAAATTTGTTAATAAAAATCAATAAAAATGATGCAAATTAAACCAAATCCAATGCAGCTCGACATTTCGTCATTTGGAAATTTCGAAAAAAAAGGTACAATGCAAAAAGAAAAAGCCCTGATATCAAGAAATGATGTCTGGCATAAAATAGTAATAATAAATGGTACAAAATATGATAAAGAATATTTATTAAAAACAATATTAAATGCAGTACATCCAGCTGACATGATACCAGTACGTTATCAAACATCAGGTTGTGACACATTTTTCATAGCAAGAAATTGTAGTACAGCAATTGAAAAGCTATGTGAAAATAAATTACTAATTAAAGTAATAAATAAAGAACCAGTAATTCTAAATATAACACTTGCATATGCATCAGTTGCTGATTTAAAAATCAGTATAAAACCATTAATATTATCATCATTAATAAAAAGATATGATAAACAAAAATGTTTAATTAATTTAGAAAATTTTCATCGTGATGATGAATTGCTTAAAAATGTTTATTGTCCAATATCACAAGTACGTACATTTAATCATGTATTAAAACTCATTGAGACATCAACAACACCATCATTTATCTCATTGACAATGTTAAATTTAAAAAATAATAATTTAACAACATTAACTGCATTTGAAAATGCAAATTTAAATACACTTCATTATTTAGATATTAGAAATAATTTACTTATTGATATTAATACACTTGGTCCATTAGTTAGAATGCCAATTAAAATTTTATACCTTGATGGCAATCCACTGTGTGAAAATTATTCAAATGCTCAGCTGTATATTAGCTCAGTTAAAAAATATTGTGGAAAATTAAAAAAACTTGATGGTATTATTATTGAGGATATAGATTTACCAAATATTTATGAATCATATTTACCTCATAGAAATATTGAGTGTCTTGTTAAATTATTTACAAGTCATTTTTTCACACTTCATGATCAAAATGATAAATCTATCATGTATGGTTTGTATCATGATGATGCACTGTATTCAGTTACAGCTAAATCATGTGAAAAAAATGACGTTAATGATGTCAAATCGTACTTTAATATAAATAGAAATTTAATTCAAGATATTAATATGAATGATAAATTAATCTATCATGGACCTGATGAGATTATTAACATACTGAGTCAACAAAATTTTTGTATTCATGATAAAAATTCATTTAGTTATGATTTAATTTTCATGAATAAAGACAAAATAATATTCACAGTTTATGGATTGCTAATAACAAGTCCAAATTCAAGAAGCTTTAATTTTAATCGTACATTTGTTTTGTTAAAAATTTATAATGAATATAAAATTTTAAATGATTTGTATCATATTGGTGATTATTTGCCAAATGTTATGGCAAATTTAAATAATTATAGCATTGATTATACATACAAACCACAATGGTTAAGTCAAAATGAAAAGAATATATTAATTAAAAAATTTATGAAGTTGTCAACGTTGAATGAAGTGTCATCAATGAAATTACTTGAAGCTACTAATTGGAATATTAAAAAAGCTGTTATTCAATTTGTTAAAAAATATAAATCATCAGGGATTCCAGCTGAGGCATTTATGTAAATTAAATATTCATTTAAATATTTATTTATCATATTAAAAAATAAATAAAACAAAGTTTATATTAAAATACAATAATAACAAAATTGACTGAATTTTTTTTTCGTTTTTAATTTTAAAAATTAAAATGTTAATACATAATGTAAAAAATAAATTAAATTCGATTATTTTTGCTTCGTTTTTAATTAAATAATTAATCTATTTAAGTAAATTTATGGAAAATAATTTTTGTTATTATGAAGTTGTCTAGCTAATTGTATTTTTATTTTTATTTATTTTTATTTATCTACGTAATTAAATCTACAATTTAAGTAAGATTATTTTGCTGTTAAGATGATCTTTGCATAGCAAGATCAATCAGTTCTTCGTTCATACGAATAATCCAAATAATACTTGATGCTCTATCACTTTTATCAATGAAAATTGTAAAAATAAAACAATTTTTAAACTCAAAATTTCATCTTTCATTTGACGTTTTTCTGTTATTTTTTTTCTTTTTTCTATTCATACTTTTTTTAAAGATTCAATTAAAAATAATAACTGTTTGTTTATTATTATTTTTTCATTGCAATCTCAAAAGTAGTTGATAGATATTTAATAAAATTGTTGTTAAATGCAACGTCATCCAACGATTGTTATTGTTTTTTTTTTTTTGTAAAACATATTTAAGTTATTTATTTTTTTTTAAAGATTTTTTTAAGTTTTTTGTCGTTCATTTTGGGATAAGAGACCCAATTATTTGCGTCATTTGTTCCCAGCATTATCGTATCACTTGATTTTAAAAAAGACATTCTATTGTCATCATAAAATTGATAAAATAAATGTCAAAATTTTATATTTATAATAAAATCATGAAATTTACTCAGTCTGTTATTTCCTCCTTTCTTTTGATGCCACAACGAGCTGATGATTCAGAGCTAATTTTTTCTTTCAATTGTTGATAGTTTCTCAATCTTGATGCAGCATAATCCTTAACAAACAATTAACAATCAAATAATTATCAGTTGTTGTATTTAAAAATAAAATAAATAAATAAACTTACCATATAACCAAATGGTATTTGTGAATGACGAACATTAACAATACTCCATAAACTCCAAAACAAATGACTTGCCAATGAAAATATTTTAATTTCTTCCAACAAACGTTGCTCTTGAATTGTTCCCTCTTTTCCCATTGTCTTCAAATAGCTTCTGATAAAACGGAGCTATAGAAAAAAAATTAAAAATACTATTACTAAACTATTTCGCTGAGAAATTTTCATAAATTTTCAAGCTACTTAAATAAAAATTAAAAAAAAAAATATCATTATTATTTAAAGGTAATTATAATTCCGTTTACTAATAATATATGATGGTGTCTCGAAATATATATAAAAAAAAAATAAAAAAATTGATTTCAAAATTAATTCGAGTATTGTCAATTAATGAATGAATAATAAATTAAAAAAAAATAATTAAATAATAAAATTAATCGTTAATATTTACACCCACATTGTAAATTCGTCAGGTATAATTAATATTTTATAAATATTATTTTTTAAAAATATAAATAAAAGCCAAAAAAAAAAAAGAAAAAANTTTGTTTTTTTTTTTTTTTTCTAATTAATAAACAAGCATTCAAGAAGAAAAAAAAAAATATAAAATAAATTAATTTGGATAGTTAAAAATTAAATTGATAAATATGTTAAAATGTTTATCAAACGATGGAAAAAAAAAAAAAAAAGTGTGACAATATATTTGAAGTATACAGATATACATGTAATATTTTACAATAATATCTTATACCCTTGTTAATAGAGTGCCTCGTATTTTTAAGTAGAAAAAATTGCCAATATTGAAAACTAGGATGTTTATCAATGATAAATTCACGGATATAATTTATATTGAATAATTGAAGTAGAGTGCGTATTGACGGTACTCTATTGTTGTTGATATAGAGATGTTTGACGATCCAATATGCCCAATGTTGGTTGGGCTCTCAGACAGTCAGTTGGTCTCAATTGAGCTCTTTCACTTTGACTCTTGCGTAGATTCCCACTGTTTGTCATTCCAGCAAAATGATGACACTTCATCATCATCACATTAGTCTTTGGCATCTCCACAATATGTTGACAGGCCTTCAGCCTTCTCTCAGTGTTTTGTGATCCTGTGAAACTAACACATACACGAGCAACGCACGCCAACGTTTGGCTACTTTTCCCTCAACTAACTTTGCTTTTTTTTTTATTTGTTTAAAAAATAAAATACTTAATCATTATGCTGAGTACACAAAATTATAAAATTTTTTAATATTTACATTTGTTAATATCAAGACAAATTAATTGTTTAAAATGTTTTATATTTTTTTCAATCAAATTATGATAACGATTGTGTACAACACATTGATATTTTTATATTTTATTTTTTAAATATATTTAATCGAAATAATATACTCAGGGGGAAACGAAATATAAGCAGAAAAAAAATAAAAAAAAAATATATAGGTAATAATAAATTTCGAATAGTTTTTTTCTATGTGAACAAATAATGAATGAATTTCGATCTTACCCTAGTCATAATTGTTTTTTTTTTTTTTTTTTTTTTAATTTGTTTTTCTTTTTCTACCCAACCCAGTCCCCAAAGTGTAACATACCTTTTGTTCATTAGTAGGTCCAGCATTATTTCTCTCATGATAAAATGGATAATCCTTGGCTGTGTAATCGTACTGCCACTCGACAAAATGATTAGCAAGATCAAAGCCACGATAATTATATGAACAATATTCAAAATCAATAATAACAAGTTCACGTTTTGTTGAATTTTGACGAAGAAGAATATTTCCTTCTTGCATATCATTGTGACAAAAAACAACTGGATATTTTTGTTGTGATACAAGATTTCTACAAAGAAAAAATAATCAAATTATACAATTGATATTAATTAATTTAAAAAATAATAAACTTACTTAAACCATGCAATTTCATCAGCAAGTGATACTGATTTAATTGCTTTAATATTATCTACAAGTCGTTGATCAATATCATCAATATTTTTAAGTACATCTTCAGCAGTATCAAGCCATTTAATCATTGTATTCCAAAGCCAAGTTGGTTCTTTACTTATTGGCACTTGCATTTGATGTATTGTTGCCATTTTTTCAGCTGTTAATACACTTAATTCAGGATCAGCAAGTTCTTTTGTTAATAAAGGACGTGCTGGTATATATTCTTCAATTCTACCACCAGGAAATACACCATGAAGTTTTGGTCCAAGTTGTCGTTCAGATAATAATGCAAATATAACTGATTCAGTTATAATACCTTCAACTGCTCTTTCACCATGTGTTTGTCCATAAATACGTAATAATACTTGACGTGGTTCACCACGAACTGGTGTAATTCCTTCTGGTAATTGTACATCATAAATCCAGTTACTCAATCCACCACTAAAATGGGAAAAAATAATTATTAATAAATTGTATTTCGAATTGAAATTTTGATTATCAAATTAATCTCGTTAATTATCAACAAACCTTATGTGATTAACAACAATATTTTCAGCATTAACTTGTTTCCAAACACCTGTCAAATAATCACGACATATTCTTGCTGCGTTTGCTCTCATTTCTGGATTTTTATCAGACATCTAGAACAAGTTAAAAAAAAATTAATATTCATTCAACTTTTTATTATAAACAAAATAAATTATTTAACTTATAAATATAGTAAAATAATAATGATACTATTATATAACTAAATATTTAGAATAAAAAAAATTAAACATTGTATAACAATTTTGATAATTTAGATAATTTAAAAGCAATTTATGTAGTTTTTTTTCATTTTCATTTTACGTACACAATCACTGGACGGATTTCCTTTTAATTGTTGGGTATTTTTTTTTTACTTTAAACGTAATTATTACTTGAAATATTTATAATTAATGACGTATCACAGGTGTGTCGACACAAAAAAAAAAAATGTTACAGAATCGATTGGACAATGAAAAAACAATGTAGAAGATTATCAAAAGTTTTTTTGATATAAATTTATAAAAGCGCTCCCTTGTGGATGGCTCATGATAAAATATCTATCGGTTACAATGAGCTCAATGTAATCCCCAAAAATTAATTGTTTAAATTGTTTATTGTTAATTTATATTGTAAATATTTTATATTATGTCACAATTGCATTAAAAAAACCAGGACATCAAACGAGTTTGCGCACCAATTTTTGATCAATATAAATTTTTTTTTTTTTGTAAATAAAACAATGACGTATAAAATTGCACAGTGTTTTTATATTAATTATAGTCATGTTGTTATTTTTATAGTCAATTTATTATTTGCTCAATTGGAATATTACTATAAATAATAATATTGACATTAAAAAATTTATAATAATTTTTGCATTGCATTGAAGATGACGTTTATTTTTTTAAAAAAAGCACGTGGCTATTGTTTACATTAATTGTTTGAATTCACGAATAATATTATACTACAAAATAAATGTTTATAAAAATTTCATAAAGAAAAATTTATCAACACGTGATTGATTTAATTACGTTGTTATTTAATTTTTTTTTTTTTCTAATTGTTGGTTTAATTAAAACCAGTTTTTTGCGTATAAAAAGTATCAATGACAAAAAAAATATAAAAAAACAAGATATTATTTTCTCAGACAATTTTATGAATCATAATTATAAAAACGCAATATTTGCCCTATATTTATAAAACAAGAAATATTTTATTTTCAAGTAAAAGATAAACATATAGTTGAAAAAATGAAATAAAAATAAAAATGTAATTTGAGTTAATAATAAGCTTGAAATGTTTGTCAACTTAAATGTCTTAAATTCTATTTTATGTAAGATAAAAAAAATTGATAAACAATAGTAATAATAATAATGATAAAAGATCATTAAGTAGAAATTTTTGAATCAAATAAAAATAAAAGTCTAATAAATTATTTGTTAAATGTTTTAGAATTTATTCATACTATTTATTTTTTTTTATTAATGAAGATAGATGTAATTTGATTATACATATTGATATTTGCATTAATATATTTTAAAATATACGTATTGCTAATGATACGGCTTCTTGGAATGAAAATTATAAATAAAATTTACCTCCAACTGAGGTCAGGTTAAATTTAGGACGAAATTTATTGGAGCTAAGCCACCATAAAAATATTTTTTAACTGTATAAAATTTGCAATAATCATTAAATAATTGTCATGATTTTATTTTTACAAATATTTTTTATTTTTATGATATTATTAGCAAGTTTATTAATAATTTTAAAATAATCAGAAAATAAGATTATGTTGGTGCATACTAAATACGCCATCTTGTATCGAATATCGACCTGCAAATTATGCAGTCAATAACTTGTTGTTATTTTTTATAAATAACAAATTAAATTAAATTAAAAAAGTGAGTATATATTTATTTATATTTAAGAGATAAAATTTTTTAAAAATAAATTAATTCAAGGTGTAAAAGTACGAGAGAAAGAGAGAGAGAAAGCATAAAATATTTATAAAAAAAAAAAAAAATTTAATACCTTATTTGCAACTCCCATATTTATTTTTAATAAAAAAATAATATTTTCCTTGTTCTTCTGTCTGAGTTAAGTGATAAGAAAGAAAATTATTTATGTTCACAATCAATTCACTGGGTCCAAAGTTCACTGTCCTCTTTTAAATATATAAATAAAATAAATTTCAACAAATAATACTCCAAAAAGAAAAATCACACAATTTTTATAATAATAGCCACGTGTTTAGATAATAATTAAAAAAAATATAATTTATTAAATTTTAATTAATTTAATACAATGATTATTAATAAACTGAATTATTTTCGAATTTCGAGTAAATTTATTGAAAACGTTAAGGATACTTTTGGTGTACGTGCAAAGTGAGAAACCAGTTGAGGTTAAATGAGGTAAAATAAAATTCAACATTGAGGCACATTGAGGTTGGTTGTGTACAATGTACAGCGGCCGTGGTGGGGTGGTGGTGGTGGACGTGGTGGTGAGAGCAGTTTATCAAAAATATAAATAAAGTGGGAGATAAATCAACCAATGGCAACGGCGCGCGACAAACTACTGACCAATCATTTAAAATGATTATTTAAAAAAAAAATATATTTTATAATTTATTATTAATTTTTTAAACAATTTGATAATTTATTCGATAATTACATCATTTTACTCGAAATGTCAATTAAATATTTCAACTAATTTTGGGATTATTAATTGGAAAAATGAATTTAATGATAACACCACAAATTTATTGTTGAAGAATTTGTAATTAATTTTTTTTTGATCATTATTTATCAAGAGTAATTAAGGTGTTATCAAGTGGAATCATTTTTAAGACTACCACGCGTTAAATTTTATTATAAAAATGTAAAATTATATTAAACAGAGTCTGGCAGTCAACAAGGTCAAGTTTACCAGTTTGTTTGGATTTTTTTTTTGTTTAAATAACAGCCAAGGCTTATGAAACTTGATTACATCGTTTTTATAAAATTGAATTCTGTTTTTTTTTTTTTATTTATTATTATTTTTTGAATATCTAAATGACTAATATATATTTTTTTTTTTTTTCTTGCTTTCTGATGACTGTGAAAGTTTATTTATAAATTAAAATTGAAATAATATTTTAGATTAAATATTTTAAACACGTGGTATAGAATGTCACAAAAAAAAAAGAGAAAAAAAAATCTATTTGTGTATATTTATTTGATACTGTATCTATTATGATAATGTATTTTCTAGAAATGAATAAAATTAATTTTTTTATTTCCAAGAATTTATGAATTCTTATAAATAAATGTATAAATTTGTCAGAGATAATTTTCGTGTTAGTTAAAGTACTTTTTATTGATAATAAAATAAAATAAATAAAATAATTTTTGGAGGTGTTTTTTTCAAAAAACGTGGTGACATATGTGTCTATATTTTTTTAAATAATTTATAAATCATAAAATGGATTTGATTATTTTTTTATTGACAGACAATAAGTCGAGCGATAATTTGATATATTTTTTTTCTCTTTTTTGTACATTTTAAGATTAAATTTCTCGTGTCAATGTACTATTGAGACAATAAACATTATCATGATTTATATTGTTATTATTTTTATAACAAAAGTACAAAAAAAATTAAGTACATACGTTTATTCAAGATAATATATTTAAGATGATAATCTTGAACAAATATATATTACAAAAAAAAATACTGAATTATTTAGAACAAAAAATTACAATTATTTAACTATTGTTTATTGTTATTTTTCTTTTTTATTTAACTGTTGCTTATTTTTTTTTTATTTTCGTTAATTATTTCTTGCGATTACGTTTTATCATTTTAAAAATGAATTTTTTTTTTTTTCACTTTGATAAGCTGTTTACTGTTATTAAAAATATCGATGACATTTTTCCACTTTGTATATGAAAAAAAAAATAAAAAAAAAAATACAAATTGATTATTTAAAAATATACATTTAAAGATAATATAATTTTTTTTTTAAATATAAATAAATTTTACAATAGTTAAAAATTTTTAAAGACATTAAAATTTAATTTTTTAATATTCATTTATCTTTTAGACGAAAGTTTATTTTTTCTAAATGTATACATAGTTTTTTTGCTTTTTAAAATTTAAAAATTAACTAAACACCTTGAGATAATATACAAGCTTTAAAAAAAATTAAAGAAAATAAAATAAAATCAATCGAGAAAGTATTTGGATACTTGATGCAACTACTCGATATATTTATCAAGTAAAAAAAAAGTAGGTCTTCAAAATGCTCAACTGACATTGAAGGTCATCCAGCTACAAGGAAAATTGACAAACGTTTGACAAAGATAAAAAAAAAAAAAACTTATCAGGATTCAAATCGTTAGCTAGAATATAAAAATCTATAAATTATAAAAAAAAAAAAAAAGAGCTGTAATATAAAAATCGAAATTTATTCAAATAATTTCGAATGAAATTTATTATTGATATCTAAAAGCTTTAAAAAAAAAAAAAATTTTCAATAAAATGCAAATTATTATTATTTAAAATTTAACTGGTTACATAAAAATTTTTTGAATATTTTAAAATTCATTTGGTGATAAAAAAAGGTAAATAAATATATAGAAAAAAAAAATTTGAAGAAAAAAATTTTCAAGGTTTTAAAAAAGATTTGCAAGACTGGTTTTTGGTAAAAAATATATTGTTAATAATCATTTAGGCTATGTTAATAATTACACCACAAAGAAAAAAATAAAAAACGAGTCGAAATAGAATGCCAGATCTACGTAACTTATTTCCAGTGTCATTTGATGTTGAATGCAATAATTGAGCATTTAAAAAATGAAAGGAATAAATGTTATAAAGTCAGAGATATTTTTATAGTGACTTTATAACACTTGTCAATGTTTGCAAAATAATTAACAGATGTTTATTCAATTCAATTGTTTATCCAAGTCTTTATCTCGACCTCAAAGTTTATTTTTTTTTTCTGTTTAAATTTTACAAATAATATTATAAATTAATTCACAAAAAAAAAAAAAAAAACAAAAACAAAATGCAGGATTTTTTTAAGAACAAATTATTGTGAATTTTTAATTTTTAATATTTTAATAATATTACTCATAAATAATAATATTTAAATAAAATAAAACAGCAATATATTGGCTGTAAAAAATATATATTTTTTTTTTTATTACAAAGTGTGAGGAAAAACTGGGTATAAAAAAAGGAAGTGAAAAAAATTTATCCTCAGTTCGATTTCAACAGACTCAAGAATATATTTTAATTTTTTTTCTGGTTAATTAAACAATATAAAAATGCGTTTTAAAGCAGCAATGATTATTGTATTATTTTTTCTTCTTGGGTAAGAGATAAAATTAATTTAATTGTTTATGTTATTTCTACAAGTAATTTACTATTTTTATTCTCCTTGGCTCAATTATAACTATTATTTAACAAAAAAAAAAAGATATCTTTATTGTTGTTGCTAAATTTTAATAACTGTGTCTAATAATCAACAATAATTTGCGCCAACAAGTAATTTGTGGATTTAAAATAAACAAGTATTTTTTATTTTTTTTTTCCTCAATTAAATTTAAATAATAATTGACTAAAGTTAACAACAAAAAAATCTAAAATTAGATAAAATATAATCTCTATATTTTTATATATTTTACTTGGTTATAACCCAACAATTCTAATATTTATAAATAATCTTTTTTTTTTTAATTTTACCTGCAGAATAAGTGTTAATAATTATAATTTATTTTAATTTTATTTTACCTGTAGAATATATTTTAAATAATTAAATGAAATAACCAATGAACATGCAAAATAAAATTAGATAACATAAATTAAAAAATCCTATTTGAAATTATTTTTAGTAATAGACAAAACAACAAATTAAAATTGTAAAAACAACGGAATATATGTGTCAATAATTCAACAATTGTGGCACTTGTTAATTGTCTAAAAAATATAATAATTAGTATAAAATTTATTAAGACCATGAGACGTTGAAAAAAATAAATATATCTTTTATGATTATTCAGGGTCGCGATCGTGAAAAAAATAACAACATTTATTTTAAAAAATTACGCTCATTCATGTTTTTTTCATCAAAAAAAAAAAACAAATTTTTATTTTATCTTATTGAATATAATAATTTTTTATATTTAGGATAATAACAATATTCTATGCTTGTCAATTGAGGGTCCGGATGCAATAACCGTCCGCACGCTCGAAGCCTAAGAAAACGCGACGTTGCTCTTGGTGAAAAATCAAACATGAAAAATTAAAAAAAAAAAAATACCATCATTTTTAGAATTAAAAAATACATATTTTCTTTGAAATAAATTTTTTTTTATGATTATTAGTTAACGAGTTAAAAATTAAAAACGAAATTATTTTTTTTGAAAAAAATACTTTTTTTTCAATATATAACTTGTGATAACTTTCTTAAAAATAAATAAATCAACTTGAAAATTTGACTGTACCTTTATAATAATCTAGCGATGCCAACAGCATTATTGAAAAAATTATTTATTGATATTGTTTAATTTTTTTTATTTATTGTTTCATGTCGACGAAAAAATTTAATTTGTACAACTTCAAACGGAAAAAGAGTCGGAGAAATTTAAGAATTGAGTAACATGTCAGCGACAATATTGTGTAGCAGTATATCAAGAAGTTTTATCCAAATTTTCAGGTATTTTTATTAATTATTTACTGAGTTATTAATTTAACAACAAATTGCGCGTCTATCGTTTGTATTTTTATGAATATACAAACGCGTGAGCATACACGTTTACGAGAGAGGGGGTAACGATCAAGCATATATAGCTTTAACGGCGGCTTGCAATTTGTTGTTAAATTAATAACTCAGTAAATAATTGATAAAAATACCTGAAAATTTGTAGAAAACTTCTTGATATACTGCTACACAATATTGTCGCTGACATGTTACTCAATTCTTAAATTTCTCCGACTCTTTTTCCGTTTGAAGTTGTACAAATTAAATTTTTTCGTCGACATGAAACAATAAATAAAAAAAATTAAACAATATCAATAAATAATTTTTTCAATAATGCTGTTGGCATCGCTAGATTATTATAAAGGTACAGTCAAATTTTCAAGTTGATTTATTTATTTTTAAGAAAGTTATCACAAGTTATATATTGAAAAAAAAGTATTTTTTTCAAAAAAAATAATTTCGTTTTTAATTTTTAACTCGTTAACTAATAATCATAAAAAAAAATTTATTTCAAAGAAAATATGTATTTTTTAATTCTAAAAATGATGGTATTTTTTTTTTTTTAATTTTTCATGTTTGATTTTTCACCAAGAGCAACGTCGCGTTTTCTTGGGCTTCGAGCGTGCGGACGGTTATTGCATCCGGACCCTCAATTACCGGAATTATCAAAGACAAATTTATCCAACAATATAAAATACTTTGAGTAAGTAATTTAAAAAACATTAATCATACAAAAAATGAGAAAATAAAAATTAAAAAATTAAACAAGAATAATTTTTGTTTTTTTTTTTTTTTAATGACACAAACAAATTGAACAATTTAAAATGATTGATATAATTTTTCCATTTACATTGTAAATAATAATTAACAAGTTGAAAAAATAAATACTGGTTTTTCACTTGAATTAAAAAAAATTACTTTGAATGTTTATCTTGTAAAATTATACTTGATAAGATTAAATAAAACGCATCGAGATAAATTTTGTTATCAATAAATTTCTGTTGTATCACAGCCACTTCACGATAATATTTAAAAAAAATTTATCAAATAAAAATAAGCTAAGGTAAAAAGAAACCTAGAAAGAAAAATTATTTATACATTAAAATAAATTTATTTTTTTCATGTTTATTAATAATAAATTATTATCAAGGTTGTTTGATATTTTTGACTGATAAATAATTCAATAATGTGTCTGATTGATGATTAAATTTAAGTGAATAAGTTATAAATTTAAACGAGGCTCTTCCTCAATCCTCACCAACATGATCAGTATCATTCGTGGCGACCAACTAGAAACATCATTGACTTTCTAGAAAGTCTATCTTTTTATATAGCCAAATATTTAATTTATAAAAATCCATATAAAATTTTTAAAAGCTGAAATAATAAGCTACAATTATTCTTCAAACAAAAAAGTAATATATTTTTTCTATAAAATTAAAACTCATATAAATTATTATTATTTTGCAACTTACAAGGTTTTTAACAATAATAAAAAAATTTAAATTAATTATTAATATATTATATAAATTAATTGAAGCAATTGCAATTAAGCTGACTCAAGTTTCATCTTGAATCTTCAAGTTGTTATTTTTTAAACAAAAAAAAAAAATCAGATAAACATTTATCAGTGTAGATAAAGAAAAAAAAAAAAAAACCAACTGCTACTTTGACATGACCTACAAGTATCAAAGAATATAAATAAAATTTCCTTTATTATAATTAATAAGAAGTTTAATCGTTTGATGTATTTTCAACAGACTGAGCATGGCATCTTCATCAATTAAAGTCCAGCCATGGGGTGCTATTGATAATCAACAAGTTAAACTTTACACATTGAAAAATGACAAAGGACAAGAAGTTGATGTTATAAATTATGGTGCAACAATAAGAGCCATAAGAACACAAGATAAACATGGAAAACTTGAAGATGTTGTTCTTGGTTTTGATAATATAGAAGGTAATTTATTTATTAAATTTTTTAATTGATAAAATATATAATAATTAATGTAATTTATTGAAGGATATCTTGACAAGGATAATCCTTATTTCGGTGCTACTGTTGGAAGAGTAGCAAATCGTATAGGAAATGGAGAATTTCACTTGGATAATGTTGATTATGTTGTATCAAGAAATATTGGTAATGATACACTTCATGGTGGATTTAAAGGATGGAATTCAAAAATTTGGGAATCAGTGGTACGTAATAATTCACTGGTAATGAGTCTACTTAGTGATGACAATGATGAAGGCTTTCCAGGTGCTGTTATTGCAACAGTAATATTTAAATTAACCAATAATGGTGAACTTGTTATTGAAATGAAAGCTTGTACAACAAAAGCAACACCTATTAATCTAACAAATCATAGTTATTTTAATCTTGCTGGTCAGGTATGTTATACTCATCAACTTGATCATTATTAATCATCAATTTGTCATTTAATTTTTTGATTTTTTAAAGGGTACAAATTCAGCTGAACTTTATAAACATTCAATAATTATCAATGCAAATTATTGGACAGTTACAAATGCTGATAGTATTCCAACTGGTGAAATACGTTCTGTTGATAATAGCATAATGGATTTAAGAAAATGTAAAAAAATTGGTGATGTTATTGATAAAGTACCAGGTGGTGGTTATGATTATAATTATTGTTTACCAAAAAATAATGATAAAACAACAAAAGAAATATTTGTTGCATCTGTTATTCATCCAGAATCAGGAAGAACATTAGAAGTTTATTCTAATCAACCTGGTGTACAATTTTATACTGCTAATTATTTACCAGATTATAATACAACTGGTATTGTTGGAAAAAATGGAGCACGTTATTTTAAACATGGTGCTTTGTGTTTGGAAACACAAAATTATCCAGATGCTGTTAATCATGATAATTTTCCAAATAGTATTGTCAGACCTGGTGATATTTATCATCACATTGTTACATATAAATTTGGAGTTAAAATATAATTATTACTGGACGTCAATGTGTCAATGATTTATCAAAAGCAATGCAATCAATTTTCAATTATTAATTATTGTTAAATATTATCAAATGAATAAATAATATTTTCACTTGTATTATTATACTGTTATTATTTTATTTTTATATTTACATATCACTTATTTTACATTTTAGATACATGGTTATAATGTTAAGCAACAAAACAAAATAAATTAGATATATCTAAATGAAAAATTATGACTTTGCTGAGAGTGATGGTGATAAATTAATTTTTAAAGGATTATGTGCTTCAATATTCACTTCAGTATCAATATTTTGTAATAATCTTTCAGCACGTTGTTGTCCAATTGGAGCTGGTGCTGGTGTATACTTGTCTGATACCAATTCCTCAATATGATATCCAATTGTTCCAACAATACCGGCAAATGGAAGCATTATGAATGGAACATATCTTACAACAAAATTTCTCACTAATAGCCACATTATAAATATGAAAATTATTTATTTATCAATTGATAATTAATTGAAATATATATTAATTAATCTATAAATAAAAAAAATAATACAAATTATTACACAAATAAATCATAACCTCAAAAATACAAAAACAAGATTATTCATTAATTAATTAATTGTACTTACAAGTATTTAATTTATTAATTTTTTATTTATATATTGTCCTGGATTAATTGGATTTTATTGATCAATAGATAGATCCAGTAAATCCAATATTTATATTATTTAATTTTTTTTTTATTGTTGATGATGAAATTCAATGAAATTGTTTTAATGTTGTGTACAGTTGTGTATTTTTTTTTTTTTTATAGCCAGCGGCGTGGACTGTGCGTGTTCGTTAATGTCACGTCTTATTTTCCGGCAAATTTCGAATAGAAAAAACCAATTACTTAGTCATCGAAAATTATGCCTCTTAAATTTTCAATGCAACCAAGTTTTTTTTGTAGCCAAAAATATTTAAATTTATTTTAGTAAATAGCTAAAGAATTAATATAACTAAAAAATCTATCAGAGTTGCTGTTGGAGGCATTTTTTGTTTTCACTATAAAAAAATAATCATCATATTCATGAACAAGAGATTATAGGCCTATACAATATCATTTGTTTATAGAGATAATTTTTTTTTTTTAAATTTTCACAGAATCTTATTATTGTGCATTATATTCAAATTTTTTTTACACCCACCCCCCTTTAATTGTAATGTGCCGTGTACGAAAATCTTCTGGAAAAGTCTAGCACGTGCTTAGAAATAAAACCTGTCTAAACCTTAATATCTTTTCATGTATTAAACACATGTATCCTTATGGCAGCCCTCTGGCGAAATAAAAAAGCCTAATCGAAAACTGCATCGTGAAATACACGTGTGCTTCGTTGAGTTCATTCGGCAGTCAGCACTCTACCCAAGTATAGCTGTCGAGTGCAGTTGCAGTGCAATTAATTGTTAGTGAATTATAAAAAAGGTAAAATATATATACATGCATATTAAGTGCAACTAAATTACTCAAGTATTTTTCATCAAATTTTTTAAATTTACTATTTAAATAATAATTATATTAAATAATAAATATGTTTATTATAGTATAATTTATAAACCTTTTTTTTTTTTTTTTTGTTTTCTT
>MKYW01000022.1:966188-980442 GCA_015776835.1 Aphidius ervi
TCTATTTTAATGATCTTTTTATAGACGACAGAATTAAATAGTCTTTTTGTGTTTACTTAATAAAATTTATGTATATAGTTATGATAATTGTGTAACTCTTTTGACAATGATGATAAATATTCATAATATATAAAAATAAAAAAATTTAATAGTTTAATTAAATAAATACAAGTTTGATTTTCATGTTCTTCTTTCCGCAAGTTTTTTTTTTTTTTATAAATCGTAAAAATCTAAACTACACGGGTCGTAAGATTTTTTTTTTACCCAGGAAAATAGAAAGAGTCTTTGCCAACTCTTTTAATATATTTTTTTTTTTTTTTTTTAGATAAAAATATCTCGAAAGATGACAGCGAGCAAGAGAGCAGTGGTTATGAGAAATCACCAGTGTTTTTCGTTTTCCGGGAAAATTTAAAATTCATTTTATTTTTTTCACTATTAAATACATATTGTAATTATTATTTTTTTTTTTTCTCATTTGATAAACAATAACAGGATACTTGTGACGATAATGTGACGTGAATTTTTTGGATGACTTGTGAATAAATAATTAAATATAAAAAAAAAAAAATTTAACTTGCTCTTTTATTTTTTGAATAAAATTAAAATATATTTAATGGAAATTCATGACCTCGGTAAACTTAAAAGTTAAATTACCAAGTGAGTGCAAAGATCTCACGAAATTTGTAAAAAAAAAAAATAAATACATTGAGTTTAAATCCAAAAATAAAACAGCATTGCTTTTCCAGCGGAAGCTATATCACTATTATGTTTATTCGAAGGTTTTAAGTTACAATTTTGATAAATTAAAAATCTATATTAAAAAAAAAAAACCCAGCAGTCGATGAACGTAGTATTTAGTTTAAATATTTACAATTCAAACATATATTTTATCCAGAGTATATATTTAAAAACCATTAAATTAAATTAAAATAAAAAAAAAAAGAAAAGCTGAGATAAAAAAAATATATATTGTGTCGAAACTAATTTGTAAATATCAAATATCTGTTCTATATTTATAATAACATTTTTTTCTAAATAAATTTAAATATTTAAAGTGAATTTTTCAATTGAAATTGAAAATTAATTATAAAATTTTAAATTAAAAAATTTTCAATATAAATTTTCAAGTAAATAACTGGTTTTTTATTTAAACAATTAATAAAAAATTGAAAATATTAATTACATTATGTCA
The DNA here is from genome assembly GCA_015776835.1 of Aphidius ervi. Lineage (NCBI taxonomy): Eukaryota > Metazoa > Arthropoda > Insecta > Hymenoptera > Braconidae > Aphidius > Aphidius ervi. The sequence goes on from MKYW01000022.1 coordinate 967,381, forward strand.
ATAGACAAATTTAAAAAAAAAAATAAATAAAAAAAAACATACCACTTCATTATGTCAATCCAAAGATAAGCTGATTAATTGTCACTGATAAAAAAAAAAATTTTTATTCACTCTAATTAACAACTGACAAAAAAATGAATAAAAAAAAAAAATATAAAAATCACTGGTTAATAATTCATAGTTTAATAGAAAAAATTAAATTTTCTAATTTTTTAATAAATAAAAATGATAATTTAATAATAACACAAGCCGGTGGTCCAACACTTGAAAACCAACTGGCTCTCTCTCTCTTAGCAAAAGAGTATATAAAGAGTCAGTAGATCACCAAAAAAAATGAACAAAATTAAATGGAACCACACAACGAATCTAACACATGAATAAAATAATAATTATTATTATAATAATAAATATACACTCATACATATGACGTCTGTGAATTTTTTTTTCATTATTTATTTTTTTTTATATACCTATTATTTGATTGCCAACGTGAACAGATAAACTACATGAATAATTAATTATGGGAATGTCAAAGAGAGACATAGTTTTGTTTTATTTTTTAAAAAGAGTATTTTTATATTTCATTGACGAAAATGAAGATTGAATTTGAAACACCTAGACCTTGTCGGAGTCAAGATCAATGCAAAATTATTAAACAAAAAAAAATATATCTAAACAAAAAGAAAAATAATATGATTATTATTATTTTTTTCATTATCAATTTTTGAATGTATTGACTTTTTAAGATATTATTTTTTATGATAAAAATAATAATGAGTTTATAAATTAAGGTCAATGTACTCGTTGACTAAATATAAATTTTCTCAATGTCGCATAAAAATGATAAAAAGAAAAATTTCCAATTTATAATATTATAATGAAAACATATAAATAATTATTTTTATATTTTAAATTTAACTTTGTAATAATTTATTTTTTATAATAATTATTATTGTTGGGTTCTTTTGTGTTTTAAATTATTTTTCTTTGAATTTTTATCATAAAAAAATAGATATATTTTTATTTACATTTTGATAGGTGAAATTAATTAATGTCAACATTTGTTTAAGCTAATTTTTTTGTTTATAAATTTTATAAATAATTGAAATAAGGTTAAATTAATAAATTAATAAATAAAATTATTAATTTTATATATTTTATAAATTTATTTAAATATTTTATGCTGTGGCATTGAGGTATTGTTAATTTAACAAGTGTATTTTTTTTTTTTATTAAATTAATATAATTGTATAAAATTAAAAAAATATTGATGCTTTTGCCTTTCATCGTAGTAATTTTTAATTAATTAATTATATATAAATTAAGTAGAACATAAAACCAGGTGTTTCGCACTTTAAAAGTTCAAGAACTAATATAATTTTGGCAGGTTATTACTACCGTTTTTATTTCGTGAATTAGACAGAGCAATGACATGAAATTTGGCATATTATCAAGGATAATAAAATTCACGTTATAATAAACAAAATACATCAAGCAAGATGTAAATATTAAGCCCTCATTTTTGTAAATGTATCAAATAGTTTGGAAAATAATTTAATTTTCTTGTTAACTAGTTTATCAAGTGACAAATAGCATAAATATAATATTGTAATTGATTATTGTAATTTATGATGAGCTTAGTTGTATGACGTCCGGATGCAAAGATATCTACTAAATAAATTTTTGGAGCAAAGCCTAAATAAAAAAAAAAAAAAATTGAATCGCTTCACAAAAAAACACCGGCAACGGCTGTATACTTTCTCATATTTTTTTTTTTTTGTGTCTACGGTCATCATCAAAGACCCAAATTTTATTTTTAATTTTTTTTTTTTTTTGTGCATTTGAATTACAATTTGACGACAAACTTTTCATTTGGTCATTTGTAATTTAAATAATATAAAATTTCAATAACATGATTGTCAATTTGATCAAAAAAAAAATTGATAAAAATTTTAGTATCCACTCAAGAACCTGATAAATTAAACTTGAAAATATAAAAAAATATTTTTTTTTATTTTAATAAATAAATAAAATAAAATCAGGTCATATTTCCTTATTTTTTAAATTGTTTAAATATGTTTTTGTCATAAAAAAAAAAAAATGTGATATATAATTTAATAGCCAATTTATTATTTAAATATTATTTTTTTTTTTTTACATTAAAAGACAAAGGTTGTATATTATTATTACAATTTTATTGTAGTCGAAAAGAAAAAAAAATTATATATATATAGTTAAAATATCAATTCCATTCGATATCAGTTGTTGGAAATAGTCCCCAAAATTTATTAGGATTGTTTGGAAGTTCCAAAGGATTTCCAGATAAAATAATTTTCGTAATATTGCAATTCTTGAAAGTATTTTGAGAAATTTTTGAAATATTGTTTCTTGAAAGATCGAGTATTTCTATTCGAAAGCAGCCTTGAAATATTTTGGATTGGATAGATTCAAGTTTATTATTAGATAAATTAAGAATATGTAAATTCAATTCTGCAAAAGTACCCTCATCAATGTGTTCAATATAATTGTTTTGTAAAAGAATGTCAATAACAAGTGATTGATCTATACTTGATTTATATTTTAACAATCTTCTTTTAACAATTTTTATTCTATTGTTTTGTAGCTGAATGTTCCACAATTGTGGTTTATACAAAAATTCATCCAACGTTATTTCAATTAAATCATTATTAGGTAAATAAAACAACTCAAGATTCATCATTTTATCCTGCAGTATTGCTGATGAAATTTTATAGACATTATTCAATCCTAACCACAGATGTTTAAGATTATCAAGACCATGAAATAAACTGGACTCAATTCTCATCAATGTATTATTGTTTAAATTCAAAACTTCGAGATTTTTAAGATTTGCAAAAGTTCTTGGTTCAATTGAAAATATTGAACATGATGATATTTCAAGCCATTCTAGATTATGATTATTGATAAATGTGTCATTCTTGATTATCTCCAAATGGCCTCCAATAATTCTTAAAAATCTCAGCTCTTCAAGTGTGTTGAATTTTTTGGATAACGTTGTTGTAGCTTCATCGAGAGTTATCATTAATGATATAAGTTCTGGCGTGAATAAAAAAGTGTCGTCATTCAAAGTTATTTTACTTTTGTGGCTAGGAAACCATAGGAACATCAATTTATGTAAACCTTTAAAAGATTCTGGTACTATTGTTAATGGTCCTTCCACAAAGTTTAAGTATAAGTATTTTGAATTGGTTTTTTCAAATGCTCCTGGCAGAATTAACGAAATATTCTCGTCTGTTATATTGACCCAATGATAATTTGTTTCAACTGATAACAGGATAAATTGAAATTTACAAACGTTGGTTTCTAGTGTAATGCGAGCGCAATCAATCCCATTATCTTGAGATTTCACAAAATATTTAACACATAATATTATTCCAAAAAATAAAAACAATAAATTGTTCTTCATTTTTTATAAATTTAATATTTTAAACAGGTTTGAAGTTGTATTTTACTCTGATGATTTTCCTTTTTTTCCAACTACTTATATACTAAACGATAAAAATATATCACAAAACAATAAAAAATTATATTGACGTCAATGCAACATTCTTGCATATGTCTTATCATTGGTATTTATTTTTTTATATATTAATATTCAGCTGTTGTAGTTATTTTTTTATTTATTTGAAAATAAAACTAAGCAATTTTAAAATGGCCTTCAAAATTGAAACTAAAATTATCAATTTACCACAAGAATATTTTTTAAATAATATTACCGGTTTTTTAAATTTGAAAAAAAATAAAAATTAACATTTAAAAAAATTGTTCATTAATTTATTTTTCAGTTTTAAATATTCTTCGTTTATTTTTTTTTAATTTTCCAAAGAAAACTGTTGGTGCATCCACGATTTTTAAATTTTCATGGCCAATTATTTTTTTCAGTTTTAAAATAAAAAAACAATAATATTAATTTATATGAATGAAAAATAATAATTGTTATTAATTATTATTTAAATTTTATACTTTTTTAAAATTACAATGACATTTTCACATGTCAACAATGTAGCTTTGTCTTGAAATTATGAGAAAAAAAAAATTATCGAGCATTGAATTGGCCAAAATTAATTGGCTTTAATTATATTTGATAATTTATATTATAAATCCTATGAAAATATATTAATATAATAATAATTATTATTCTTTTGGCTATATATAACTTTAAAACTTTATCAATTTTATTTTATTATTTTCCGCATTCCTACACTTGTAATAAAAAATTGAAACAAAAAAAAAAACTTGAATATTAAAATATTTTAAACTCGAAATCACCAAAATTATATTTGATAATTTATATATGAATTCCAAGAAATATATAATAATTAACATCAAAATTATAAAAAAAATTTCTTAAATTAAAAGTTTTTTTTTTTTTTTTTATATTATACGAGTCATCTACAAGAGACAACATATATTAATCGAAATCAAAATTTAGGAAAAAAATTCATAATACATTTAAAAAAATTATAAATCAAAATTTTCAAAAATACAATAAAAAGTTATTTATTTTGTCTAATTAAAACATGACTTGATTAAATTTTTTAATGACATTTATTATATTTTTTTGTAAATTTAATATACAACGTATTGTTTATTGTTGAATTGACCCAATTAAACTTGCGCATTAAAAATGCTTTAATAAAATTAAATTAAACCTGAATATTCCAAAAATAATTTCAATTTAATAATAACACAAAAACTATCTATTTTTATATCCAAAAAATATGAAAAAATATTTAATTTATTTAGATTAAAAAAAAATTTTTTTTTTCTTTTTTTTTTTGTGCAATTGAATGACAGTTTGACAACAAACTTTTGATTTGATCATTTGTAATTTAAATAATATAAAATTTTAATTACATAATTGTCAATTTGATCAAAAAAATAATTGAAAAAAATTTTCTGTAGCTTTGAAGAGCCAATTTGATGAATCAAATTTGGATATAAAAAAATATAATGGTATTTTTTATTTTAATATCGAAATTATAAAAAAATTTCTGTTTTTTTTTTTTATCATTAAAATTATCATTTGAAATTATGTACGACACTAGAGTGAGTATGAGCAGAGTGGTGCCATCGAGTTACTACATTTTTGCTTGGTCCAACATTTGATCTATATGGAGTGGGGAAAAGAGGGAGTTTTAAGCTGTTAAAAAGTGTCATGATTTTTTTATTCACATTAATTAAATATAATATGATTCAAATAAAAACAAATGTAATAGCAAAAGTAAGTTTATTAAAAGTATGTTTAGATTAAAGATGAAAGTCTTTACATTTTTTTCTTGCCAATTCCTCGGTCTTTTGATTCATTTTTTTTTTTTTTATTTTTAAATTCAATAATGTTATAAATTTTATTAGAATTATTATCTATTGTTCCAAGTTGTTTGTCAGGTAATGATTTAAAATTCGTTGCTTTTAAAATAAACATAAACATGAATCACATTGAGTATATAGTTATCTTAAGTACATTTACCTGAATACATATAGACGGATATCGTTTATTCTTTTAATTATTGTATTGTTTGAATTCTCATTGAAATGAGACTTTTGGTCTTTTAGAAGACAATATTATCTTATAACCTAACCATATAAAGATATATAAAAATATTAATAATACTTATCAGGGAACAAGTTTTAAACGAGGTAATATCTGGTCGGGTTATATAATATCACAAAATGTTTAATTGAAATGTGTACGATTAAATGAAATATTATCAAATTAAACTCTACAAAGTTAAATCAAATTATTTTTGATGACATGTATCATGATAACACTGAGTTGAAACACATTTAATTCCACCAAGTTAAATTAATGATATTTATATTGAATATACGAACATGAATTGAGTAGAATGAAAATGGGCTGAGTTACATTGAGATGAATTGAGTAAATTTATAGAAAAACGAATTGTGATAATAGCCATTTTTAAAAACAGAAATTTGGAAAAAATAAAAAGTTCCCTCGCCGGGATTCGAACCCGAGTCTTTCGTTTTTCCGGGCAAATGCTTCTAAGCCACAGGGCTTCTTAATTTTTTTCCAAGTTTCACAAGTTAACACCGATGTCTATCTATTAGTCTTCAAAGCTATTTTTATTCTCCGGAAATTTAAAATCTGCAGGTATTACTTTTCCAAGCCTTCGTAGTATTTCAGAAACTTCGGGATCCAATGTAAACTTTTTGTGACTTAAATCTGCACAATAACGATCGATCGTCTTTTTCTTTACTACAGTGGCCACATTGTTTTTTTTGCAAAAGCCCTGCGGACCAAGTTTTTTATTTAACTGTGCTGTTTGCATGGCAGCATAATAAAGATCACCATATTTTTTAGGTTTGAATGCTTGTAAAGATGGATCACACATAACTCCCAAGTATTCAAAATTTTTTCCAGATTTCTTTTCTAAATCCTTGTATGCTTTCTTAAACAACTCAGCTTGATCAGCTATCGGTTTTAGAAGCAGTGGACTCCAGTTTCTATCAATAAATCTCATCATAATCTGCAAAGTTTGCATTCTACAGAATGACCATATCATTTTGATTTGCTCAATGGCGTGACGATACGGAAAATCATTTTGCGTATTTTTCAACACCACTTGAATAATCCAGGCTCTTGTTTGTGGCATAGTCTTGATCCATTCTTGAAATTTGATGATTAAGCTTATGGCTTTTGTGAATGATGCATTATTAGTTTCAAACATGTTTTCAACCCTGATAATGCGACACATCGTTGTCCACCTTTTATAAATGTAATGTGTGGTCTCTTGATTGGCTGATAGTTCCGATACTTCTTTTCCCAACGCCATACATCCAGCCATAGCACAGAAAAGTGTTTTTTGACATAGAATTAGATTAGATTGAAGCTCCTTGGCTCTCTCAGGAGTATCCATATGAGTGATATCAATGACCTCAGCAGCTTCAGGTCTACAGTTCAACATCCAGCAAATGCAAGAGAAAATAAAATTGGGAGTATCAATTTCATCGTTATTTGAATATGGTTCCGAAAGCACTAATAACGGATACTTGATAAAATAAAGCTTGTTAACATCAGTTTTCTCAATGTCTTCATTAGTCGGTTTAGAAATACAGTTCTCAAACTTTACATCTAAAAAAAGAAAATAATTTATTTAAAAAATTAATTAATATTTCACTTGAGTATACTATTACCTTCTGGTATTTTGTTTGTTTCATTTTGACTGAGTGTTGGGTTAATTATTTTTGGAGATTCTTCATTTTTAGATGGTCTTTCACCTTGCAATGTTAGTGTTGTTAGTTCATTATTACTTTCATCAACTGTAATAATATCAATAAAATATAAATAAACTTGTTGAATAAATTAAAACAACACAAAAAAAAAAAAAAAAACAAAACAATAAGAAAATAAATGAAGTATGTTTGTTCTATTGAATAATTAATTAATTCTTCTTAATAATTAATTTAAAAATATAATAAATATTTACACAGTTTAACTGTTGTATAAGGTTTTAGCTTGACATTTTTATCGTCATCATCACCAACACTTCCACAGAGTTGTGGTGGTGGAGAAGTCTGGCTCATTTCTGGTTCTCTACTTAAATTACCAATTTTTGATGGTGGTAATTGATGAACAGCCAATTTTTTAGTAGCAGAATCTTAAATTTTATAAATGTGTTTTAAATAATTATATTTAATTCAATTATAGTAACTTTTCATAAGCATAAACTCACCTTGGCTATCTTCAAGTGAACGTTTTAATTTAATATCTGGGCTTGATGAATTCATTAGAATATCTGTAATTATAAAAAAAATATAAATAATATTTTTATAAAAAAATAATCATATTACTTTCTATTAATAAACATTTAATAATAATTATATTAATATGGATTACTAGAGTAAAACAATTAAAATCTATGTATAAACAAGTAAAATGTATCATTAAACATTTATTTTTTTCAACCTACAATACTTGTATGATTTTTTCTTTTTTTTCCAGTATGTAAATACTATTCAAACATGGCAGATGTATAAAAAATAAATAAAAATAAATTGAAATAATAAAACCAGTAAATATAACTTCTTTTTTTTTTTCTTTTTCATAAATATTTTTATTATAAAAAATGTAATATTATACCTATTTACCTATATTAATATTAACCACTTGAGTAAAACAGAGTTAAACAAAAATATATGTAGCGAGTAAAATGTATTATTAAACTTGTAATTTGTATGTATGCACAACTTGCAGGACATTCAGGATTCGCAGGACTTGCAGTGAGTCCCTATCATTTATTGATTTATTTAGTTCTACTTGTATGACTCTCTCTCTCTCTCTTTCAGTACTATTCAAACCAACGGATATAAAAAAAATATATATATATATATTACGCGAGATTTGGCGCTGTAAACAGTACACTCACGTAATTTTAAAATAAATAAATATACTTATAAAGATAAAAAAAAAATCAATTGATCTTGTGAAATAATAACAACATTGTTTGAATATTAATTTGATATTTTTTTTTGCAAAATCTTCTCTTTTTGCCTTGAATTCCATAAAAATACCGACTCCACACGACACTGACTATACGAGTCATCTACCAGAGACAACAAATACCAATCGAAAAAACTGTCACCCCCCGAAATAGCCATTTTATTCTTTTTGGCGGGTTAATGTTTATTTATTTATTTTCTAGGAGGTTAACAACAACAACAACAACATAAATTTCTATAAGCACATCAACAAGACCATCCACAAAAAAATATAAACAAAATGTCAGATCTAGAAAATGATAATAAAAAAGATGCATCACCAGAACCAACTCGAATATCATGTTGTCAAGATTTAACTCCATATTTTGGAAATAGTGATCACAGTATCAACAAGTTTCATCAAACCAAAGTGAGTATCTCCAAATAACAATAAAGACAATTTAATAAAAAAAATAACAATAATAAAATTATACAGGTTCCAGTTATTTGTAAAAATGAACCATGTCAATTGGGAGTTGATGAGGCAGGTCGTGGACCAGTACTGGGTCCAATGTTGTATGGTATAGCTTATGCACCATTGTCAAAAAAAGATTTACTTGTTGAGCTTGGTTGTGCTGATTCAAAAACTCTTACTGAAAAAGAACGTGATGAAATTTTTGATAAAATATGTGATAAACATGAAGATATTGGATGGATTGTTGAGGCAATATCACCAAATGTCATTGCAAATAGTATGTACAGACGTAGCAAATGTTCTCTCAATGAGGTATCAAAAAATTCAGCAGTTGGCATGATTAAAATGGCACTTGAAGCTGGTGTTAATGTTCATGAAGTATATGTTGATACTGTTGGTAAACCAGAAAAATATCAAGATTATTTAAAACAAATATTTCCAGAAATAACAAAAATTGTTGTTGCTAAAAAAGCTGATTCAACTTATCCAATTGTATCTGCTGCAAGTATATGTGCAAAGGTATCAAGAGATCATGCATTAAAAGCTTGGGAATTTCGTGAAGATGGTATTGAGGGTGAATATGGAAGTGGATATCCAAATGATCCAGCTACTAAAAAATGGCTAACTGATAATGTTGATAATGTTTTTGGTTTTCCTCAACTTGTTAGATTTAGCTGGTCAACTGCTGAAGTTATATTAAAAAAACATGCACTTGCTGTTGAATGGGAAGATGAAGAAGATGAAAATGTTCCAAAAAAACAAAAAAAAATGACAAATTTTTTTTCACCAACAAATAGTGCTGGTAAAATTGTCAAACAAAAACATGAATTTTTTAAAAATAGCTGTCTTGTTGCAACAACAGATTTGTAATTTATTAATAATATTATTTTTTGAATTAATTAAGTTAATAAAAGAAATTTTTTAATAATTATTTAGTTTATTTTTTTTCTCAATAAAATTATATATTTATTTATTGTTTATTGTGTTGGAAAAAGCGCAGTTTCATGCGCAGAATGACAAAAATTTACTGACTGATCAGTTGATGAATTTTTAAAAAATAATTCACTCAACATATCTTGACATAAATATCAACAATAAATTATATTTTTTAAATAAATTTTAACAATGTAAGTATTGTGTTTAATTGTCAATAAATAAACAATAATATTGTAATATAAAAAATTGTTAAATTTACCATAAATAATGGTGTTAAATTGATTGTTTTGCAACCGGCTATAAACTTAACCTCAAATTTCAAAGCATCATATTTTCTAAATAATTATTTAGCAAAAAGAAAAAAAAAAAGAATCAATAAAACAGATAAATTTTGTATTGTTGAAATAGAAAATGGAGCCAATGACATTAGGTTCACCATCTGGAACACCAGCTCAAAGTCCAGGAACACCAGGATCAAGTTCAGCCTATTTACCTGGTTTTCTTTTGGGTGAAACAACAACTGTAAGTAAAAAAAATAAACAATGATTATAAATTAAAATTGGTATATTAATATTGTCTATTAATTAATTAACACAGCCAGCAAGATTAAACATGTCAAATCATCCAGAATCATCAAGATATTCATCGACAAATTTGACATCACCAGTATCAAGTTATGGAACACCAACAGATTATCGTTTAAATCGTCAAAAAGCAATGTTTGCAAATGCAGCAACACCTGGTAGTCCACGTATTGGTGGTGAAAGTCAAACTGGTGGACCACCAACAAGAGGATTATTTGACAGTCTTGAACCAACATCACAAATGCAAGAATCATTTACAACAACAACAACAAATAATAATAATATATCATTGTCACGTAATCAAAGACGTGGTATGATTGATTCACCAATAAATGATTCATTTTTTTTGGATAATTCAATAAATATTGGTAATACAGAATCATCACAAGATTTATTAAGATGGATAACAGTATTTGGTTTTACTCCAAATGCAATTAATACAGTATTATCACATATATCAAATCGTGTACGTATTGTTGATAAACATTTAGCACCACATCCACAAAGTAATTGGATACATTTAAAATGTGCTAGTGAACAAGAAGCACAAAGAGCATTAGCATGTAATGGTAATATTGTTTCTGGTTCAATTATGATTGGTGTTACACCATGTTTAGATGAAGGTGTTGTATTATCTCCTGAAAAAGAAAATCGTACAATTAATGGAAGTATGAGAATATTTTCATCACCAAATAAACATGATAATTCAAGTATTTTACATTCACCTAGATCACATAATGCAAGACCACTTGCTGCTGGTTTTAATCAACATATGAGTCCACAAGCTATTATACAAAATGAAAATATACCACAAAAATCAACTGGAATTGTAACAAAAGCTATGGAATATGTTTTTGGCTGGTAAATTTAATTGACAATGTAAAAATTATTATTATTCATTAGTGACTTTTATCATAAATAATGTTTAAATATTTTTTTTTTTTTTTTGAAAATTACAACACTTTTTCTATTTTTCAAATCAATTTAAATGTTTTTTTTTTTTTAAATATACTTAGATAATTATTAAATTGTAAAATTCAACATAAAAATTGTGAGTTAATTATATCTTTATTTTCACAAAATTACAATTATTTATTATTTAATTTTTATACCCACTTAATCGTCATCTTATTAAATATACATATTATTTTTTTTTAAATAATTTTTAAATACGAAAAAAAAGAGAAAAAAAAAAATATATCCAGTCTAGTTTCGATTGATAATTTAATTATTTTCGAGACATTAAAACTAGCCTTGATGGATAAATTAATAAATGATTGATATTTTTATTTATTTATTTTCGTTTTTTAATTAATAGATTTTATAATGTTAATTATTTTTTACTGTAAATAATATTTATTGGCTACTTTGGATTATCAATAGTAGCACTGCCAAGATCAGTCATTTTTGGATATTTAACTTTTTTTTTGTCCAGCTCATCTTGTGCCCATAGTATCATTTTTAATAAATTATTTAATCTTGGACTTGTTGATTCTCTGTGTTCCATTTTTAATATTGCTGTATTTAATTCACTTGCAATCTAGAAAATATAAACAATTGAATTAATAAGAAAAAAAGAATGATGATTAATTAGCTGTTGATAGATAGACATACTTTTTGTCGATGTGAAGGAAGAAGAAGATCACTGAATGGTGATTTATCAGGTTCTTCAAATGCCAATAGAGCCAATGTTCTTTCAAGTTCACTCAATATATTATCATCAGATTCACCAGCTTCACTCAATTGATCTTGTGCAAATTGTAATGCTTCTTCAATTCTTCCAGTTCTTATTAATTCAATTAGATGTAATTGTTGAAGGTGGAAATATAAATATCTATCATTATCAAGTAGTTCCGGATGTAATTGATTAACTAAATCAGTTGCCTCTTGAATTCTGCCATTTTGTACAGCGTCTCTTATACGAATTCTATCATCCATTGAATTTAATTCGACAGTTGGTCCAACACCAGATTCTTGTTGAAATTTTTCAGCTGCTTCTTTAAAACCCTCTGTTATAAAACAAAACATCAACATAATTTAGCAATAGCAAATAATCCAAAAAATTAACCTCAATTAATGTACAATTAATTTTACCTGTTACTAGATAATTCATGATGAGATTATTCATTGACACTCTTTGTACATGGGATCCAATATCAGTGACCCACTTGTCTTTGGAACTACCTTCTTGCTTTTCCATAAAGCTCATGATGTCTCTCTAACAACATAAATAATTTTACTCATTATTTATTCATTAATTTATAAATAATAATAACAACAACTCACTTGTTAAAAAAAATTAATAAATATGATAATTAAAAATTGATAAATCATTCAATGATTGGCAAAAAAATAAATTGGTCCATTCGTTGAGAAGTACACAGTAAATAAATAATAAAAAAAAAATGTCCAGCTGTTTATTATTCACAACAATATTTTAGTGTATTTAATATAATTTTTATTAATATTGTATTAAAATTTTAATGGTAATTCATTCAAGGATAAAAAAATCAAAACACTGTGGCTTCTGTCACTTATTGTAAAGTTGATATAATTGAAGGATAATATTTATTATTTTATTATTTT
>MKYW01000022.1:990418-1052220 GCA_015776835.1 Aphidius ervi
TTTTTTTTTTTTTTTTTTTTTTGATAATAAATATTGCAGTGATTATGATGATACTATTTTTATACCATCACCAAATATAGCCAAATTTAAAAGCATTAATCCACACTGATAAGAAATGAAGAAAAAATATATTATAAAATTATTTTAAATTTGTAAAAATTATTAATTAAATATATTAGCAATTAAAATAATGAAATTATATTATTATTGTTATATTATACTAATTATTTAAACTATTTTTTGATATTAACTTAATAAATTTTACAAATAATAATTTATTTTTAAAAATATTTTTATAAAATAATTATTCAATTTACTCGGTTTATTTATTTTAAAAAAAGAATAAATTATTTTTAATATTTTTTAATTTTCGAATAATTATAAATTTTGATAATTAAGTATTTTTTTTGTTTACTGGTTTATTATTAAACAGCGTCTGGGTTATGATATAATTAATAAATAAAAATATTTCAAATAAATCCACAATTTCAATTTTTGTTTAATTTATGTATTTTAATATGAAAAGTTATATACACATTGTTAAAATAATTATGATGAGTTTAAATTTATTAAATATGGAAGAAGTATTAATTGGTAATTCAATATCCCAACGTAAATGTTGAATATGGATTTTAATATATCCCTTAATTTTGTAAAAGCTTCTCATATCAGTAACAAATTAATTGAATTCAGGGTTTCAGTATAACACACACACATGTTATTCAAGCAGACAATGAACTTGACCAACTGTTAATTGTCATAATTATCCAAATAGTTATAATTTAAAACAAAAAAAAAATAATCATTAACACTAATCATAACAAAGTTCAAAGGTATTTTTCCAACTTTATTCTCAAAGATAATTTTATTACGAGAAAATAAAATCAATATACACTTTGATAAAAAAAAAAATATTAATTACAAAATTTCATTAGCATTGTTATAAATAATTACAAGATATTTTTGTAAAAAAAATAAAATTTAAAAATCATTTTTCAATCAGCCAAAGTAAATTTTGTAAATTTATTTTTGTAAATATATTTTTAAATGTAGACAAATAAAAATTACTTTTTTTTTTTTTTTAATTAACATNTGTTTTTTTTTTTATTTTATTTCTTTACGGGGTCTTGTGAGGGGATTTTGTGAGGGTGCAAAATTCTAGAAAAGTACTTGTTCATGCCACTTGACAACTTCTTGAGTTTTCAACAATTTTACTCACAACTGTTTCTATGTCTATTGACTCTTTGCATCCCTTTTGACACCCCCTTTTTTTTACCACCCATTTCCACCGGCGACTATACACTTTTTAACACATTTTTTAATCATCCCTATTTTTTTATTTTCAATCTGTCAATGAATTAATATCAACAATTTGAAATATGTAAAATATATTTTTATAATTTTTTTTTCTTTTTATTGTTGAGTTATTATTAATTGTTGAACTGTAATATAACCACTTGACCTCAAAACAATGCTCGTATTTAAATGCTAAATTCTTGAGAAGAAAAAATTTAATTTTTATAATTTTTATATTCATTGTCAACCACAATTGACATGATTAATTAATATTTAATATGTAAATTGTTCTTAAATAAAAAAACAAATTTTTCATATATTAATTTTGTATTTTAATTTATTTTATAAATAAATTATTACGAAATACATATTGATTTTAAGAAAAAAATGAATTTTTTAAACATTATTATTATTTATTTTTAATTTATACAAAAATTGTTTAGCGCAGCTGCAATAAACAAGCAGCTTCATTTTATTAAACAGACAAATAAAGAAAATAAAAAGAAAAATAAAATATGAAAAGTTATCACACACACATACTTAGTATTCGTAATTGCAGTTTATTTTTTTTGTTAATTTAAATTTTTTTATTGTGCAATATATTTTATATACATAATAATGATTGGCTACATTTTTAATTTGAAACAAAGAATATGATGTCAGTCATTGATGATGACTACTTGAATCATTGTCTAAACAAAGAGAAAATAAAAATTAAATTAAAAATCATCAATCTAAATTAAATAACTCGTAATTTTAACCTAGATATTTTTTTTTTTATCAATTAAATGTTGTAGCTCAATTGATACAGTAAAAAAAAAATTAAATTTCTATAAAATTGATAATTGATCTTGGACAACTTTGGAGGTTGTTTATCAATAAATAATTTCTATAAATTATTTTAATAATTATCTGCTTTTATTGCCTCAAGAATTTTGCCTTTTATTCCATTAAAAATTATCATTTTAATAATTAAATTGAGTCAGCAAAAAAAATAACCTAAATTATATTTAATTTGTATGAAATTTTTCTTATTTGAAATAGTTTTTTTTTAGATCTTTGGCTAGACATTTAAAATTTTATCACAGTGAAAGTTTGACAGATATATTTTATAATTTTTTAATCAATTTATTTTATATTTTATACATCATCAAGATTATATATGAATTATTAAATTCCCGGAAGCTTCTTTAATCTCTTCAAATAAAAAATTTAATTAAACAAAAAGAGTTATCAATATTTGTATCGGTTAATTAATCTAAAAATAAATAAGTCATGCTGAGCTTGCTTGAGGCTAGATGTCATTTCAAATGTTTGAACGAACAAAATGTTATGAGGACAAATACACTTGGCCAATATAAATAATGTTGCTTCTAATATAACCACACTTTGAATATTTGAATTGATTAAAAATAGATTTTAAAATACACCAACTGCAAACTCCTCTTGAATATATACAAAAAATTTAACTAAATTAGAATATTCAATAAATAATTTCAATAATTAAAATATTTTAATTATTCAAATTTTTTCATCTCATTTTAAAGTGTATTTTTTTTCATCAAGTCTATCAGCAAGTGATAAAAATAATTATGTCATTCAAATAATGATAAATAATTTAAAGAAAATATATACATGTAGGTCGAGTTGAAAGCAGTTTATCATTTTTTATTTTTTTTTTTTGATATAATATTTATTTTTTAACCAAAGACATTTGGCATCCAATACAGGATAATCCCTTGACCAAAGTCCTCTGAGAAAAGATCACGTGTGTGTACAAGAATCTCCTTAACAAAAAAAAAAAAATAAATAAATAAATAAAAATGATATATACAAGTCCAAGTTGAAAAGCTACTTAATGGGGGGAACAAGTCATTGTCAAATGTTTTATTTTTTTTTTTCTTTATGAAAAAGTTGTCAGGTATTTTGTATGTGAGATCGTTTCTCTTCCATTGAAGCTCTTAAAATGCAAAGGTGTAGTTAAACGAGGTCTTCTTCTTTGGAAGATTTGGTGTACTCGTTAGTATTCTACACGTTTGTTTTTACCACCCTACTATCATCATTTTACTTTTTTTTTAAAAACCAAGATTTTTTTTTTTTTTATTCTGTATGGTGCGCGGGGGATGGTTGTCGATGTTCTCACCTAGCTTATCATCCCCCTTTTCAACATCTACACTTATGTTCACCATGCACTTCACATTAATATACTGCATGGCTTTTATTTAAGACACAAAGTACAATCATCAAGTTGCACGCTGTCTTTTACCTCTTTTTTTTTTTTTTTCTTTCATCTAGAATTTTCACTCCATGGGATGCTTACTTACTCTAACTCCACCTTGTTTTGTCTCTCCCACCGAACTTCTTTATCAAAAAAAAAAAAAATGAAAAAAATATTGTTGGGGAGAATCTACCCGACCCTTTTTCATTTTCTCTGTAACAAAATGCAAGCTAAAGCCCACACGTTCGAACAAAAACTTAACGTATATTTTCGTTAACTTGACGTCACGATGAGTACGTTAAATTGGAGATTTTTTTTTTTCTTTTTTCTTCTCTTGATATTGAGTATATCTACTCAATTAACTATTCGCTTTCTATATATATACTTGACAATGACACTTGTAATTTTTTAAAATTTTTATAAATTAGATTTTTATACTTGTTGAAAAACCAATTAATATTTTTATGGTAAAATTTGCAAGATAAATTATAAATTTTTTGTTTAATTTAAAAGTTTGTAATTTGTTAATGAGATTATATATTTATTTTTGGATCATTTTGTGATACTGAGTCATGATTTATTTTTTTTTTTTTTATACAAAAAATACATGAAATTATCAATATGAATTTTGATTAGATTAGATTATTCGGCCTTGGACTTTTAAGTCCATTTGGCTGATAGTTTGAGTACATATACTCTCGATTAGAAGTTAACTAATAAAATCGGTAGCTGTTTAAAAAATAACAATCAAAAATATTTGTAAATTATTTTTCAATAGGAGAAGAAAAATGCATAAAAAAATAAAAGCACTAATGAAATATTTGCAATAAATTTAGAGCTGCAAAAAAAATAATAGAATTTAAATTTACTGCTGCTTTTTTTTTTTGAGAAAAAAAATAATTTGGTTATTATTATGACCTTCACAAGTTGCCCAGCAACAAATAATCATGATCTACTGAATCAAAATGCCTTCGACAGTTAACAAAATAAATATAAAAAAAAAAAAATTATAATCTATCGCTTTTATATACCGAAGATGGTCCTGCAAACAAAGTAGATACAACATACATATGTAATTCTTCAAAGAAAAACCAGTTTGGTGGAGTCTCGAAAGCGAAAAATAAACAAAAAAAAAAAATTCTAAAAATGCAAAAATCTGTTGATCATACATAACTCAACAATAAAATCAATTATCATCAAAATTTTATTAATAAAATAATTATTAAACACAACGAAAATACAAATAATCACGAAAATAATTTCTATATATTCATTTTAAAATTAAAATAAAAAGTCTTGTTTCCGCATCAACAAAAAAATAACCAATCGCTAATTTCCATTAAAAACATTAAAAATAAAATGAAGAATAACAATAATGAAGAGAAAAAAAAAAACGTGTTAATGAACAAGCGATAAGTTGTAATATGAGAAGCTGAAAATATGTGGTAAATTTTCAAGTGTTATCTCATGTGTGTGTGTCGACAGAACAAACACAAGTGTCCCACTTTGAACAAACTACAATGACGATGATCAAGATGACGAAGAAGATGATGGTGATGATGAAGAAGAAGATGCTGATTGTCATTTAGATGCATCATTTGTAAGCGAGGCTTCTTCAAAAAAAAAAAAATATCAGTGATCATGTAATTAATGACTTGATCGCAAGAAAATGATAGTGTCAGTTGAAAAAAAAAATTGAATAAATATAAATAAAAAGGCTCGACATTTTATGTCAATATAATTTGATGAATGGCAACCTTCTCGTTGATTTTATATATTTTTATTATGTGTTTAACTAAGGCCAAACACGTATTTCCCATCATGATGAAAATATGTGGGCATATAGATAGGGTTAAGAATTTTTTACCATATGAAATGAAAAGAGAAAAAAAATATATGTGTTTTAGAATTTCGGACTGCGATTGTGTATATATATTTTGTCGAAGTATAAGCACGTAGTTGGCCACACCAAAGAAAAAGGGATCATAGAGTGGACTTAGCGTTCAAATCCCCCGGTAAAACTTCAACAGAATAACAAACTTTTCGTTTTCTTGTACATATAATATTACATGTTACTAAAATCTCAAAGATCTGTTTTTGTCTTGATTTTTTTTTTTTTTTACTTTTTTAAATTAAAAGTCATTGGAATCAAAAGTTATGATGACATGAACAACTTATCTTTGTGTGTCTTTAAAAAATCTTTAAAAATTTATTTTTTTTTTTCTACAAATAAACATATTTTTTTCTGTTTAATTTTGATGATATTATTTTGCATATTTGAAAAATGTATTAAACAAGGTTAAAATAATAGAGTATATAAATAAAAATATTGTTTTTTTTTTTTGCAAATGATGGAAGTTACAACGACGACCTTGTATATTTTTTTAATATTTAAAAATCACTTACATAAGATGAGCAAATGATTCGGCTGTGTATAGTGACATCGACTGCGCATTTTTATTTTTAGAATTCAAAGATTTATTTATATACACCTATGTACTACATTGAAATTTTATTTTTTTTTTATCATTTTTAAATGAAAGTCGATTCGTTTTTTTTTATTATGACTGTACTAATTGGCACTTAAATTTACAGATTGTAAATATTAAAATAAATATTTAAAAATGCATAAATTAGCGATAGAAATTGTTTTTTTTATTTTTATTATTTGTTTGGGAATAATTATTAATAGATAAATATATAAGCTTGATTGATATATTTTTTTAAATTATTAATATCTCTGTAATAAATATTGAGATTTTCAAAAATTAATCTAATTATTTTTAGAACAACAAATTTTTATTCTAATTTTTACGCGACGATGAATTTTAAAAAATATATATTTAGTCTTAGATTTTTTTTAGACATTATATTTTATTTCTTGATATACTTTTACATCCGGCAATTGACAAAAAAAAAAGAAAAACGTCAATGATATATGACGCTGCAATAACAGCAAAATAAAAGATTCAAATGTGAAAAAAAAAGCAGCTAATTTATAGCTTTTAAAATATTTTAACTTTTTGGTATTGAGTTCTTACTTTTTTTTGATATTTTACTTTACGAATAATACTGCAGACAGTTCAAGAATTTATTTTTCAAGAGAAATAAAAAAAAAAAAAAAGTAAGAATTGACTAGTGTGTATATCCAAGGCGCATAAAATGGCCCTCCAATCCTGAATTTATATCGTGTATTTAGGTGAGAATTGGTTCTTTATGAGTTGCACGTGATAATACTTGACAATATTACTATAACAAGACGTGCAAAATACCAAACGTTTGTTTATATTTTTCGACTGAAAAATAAAATAAAAATATATACATAAAAATCTCAAAATTGACATGACAAAAAGTATTTTATTTTTTTTTTTTGATTTATAAATATTATTTATGTATTTTAAAATAACAACAAAATAAAAACCTAATAAATTTTTATCTTAATCTTAATTTATTTAATCAATTTATTTTTTTATTTTTACAGAACGATGATTTGGTATTTGACATAGAGACAAAATCACCAGTTGAAATAAAATTAATTGACAAGCATGAAGAAGGATTATTTCACCGAATAAAAAGAGACATTGGAGGCTGGTTTTCTTGGTTTCCAAAACCATCAACGACAACAGTCCCACCAAGTACGAAAAAGCATAAAATAAATAGCAAATTAATTTGATAAATTAACAAAAAAATTTTATATTTTTCCAACAGCTGAAACAATACCAACGACAACAACAACAACAACAACATCAACATCAACATCAACAACAAGTACAACAACTCCATTACCAGAAGCTCAACTTCTTCAAAGCTCAACGAGTTCATTAAATCGTCGACCAACAAGAAACAGCGACGAGGCAATTGATGAGCAAAACAGCGTTGGTGGAAATGAAGATGAGGTAATGATTAATAAAAATTTTAATATCAATTACTATATTAACATAGCTTACAATAAGAATTATAAATTAATATTGATGTTATTATTATTTCATTAGGATAATGTTATTGGTGAAGTGGGAGAAAAAGGTAGTAATCAAGAACCAATTGATCAAGAGGATGAGGATAATGAGGGTTGGCCTGGATCTGGTGATACTGATGATGGAAGTGGTACAACTGGACCAGATATTTTTAATCCACCAGCAAGACCTTCTGGAGGACAATCAAGTAAGTAACATTAATTAATTAATTTAAAAATAAGAAGAATATTTTATAATATTTCCATTTGATCTTGCAGAATTCTACAGAGTTACAATGACTATTTCGGAACCATATTTGGAGACATTTGCTGATATTCATAGCTCACAGTATACTGAATTTACTAAAAAATTAAATAAATCAATTGTTAAATTATTATTTGAACGTATTCCTAATTATGATCATTTATCAAATGTCGTCAAGATATCGTAAGTATTTTTTCATCATTTTATATATTTAAAAATATAAATTAAAATTAATTAAATTATTTTTTTTAATACAGACCAACAAATGATCCATTTAAACTACAAGTTACACTTGATATTGGCTCAACATTTACAGATGAAAATGAAATTCGTGATGTTTTAAAAAGTCAATTGTCGTTACATTCACTTGGTGATGTTGAGGTTTCTCCAGAAGGTTTTACCTTCAGAATATCTCAAGGTAATATTTTCATTATGATTAAACAATTGATGAATGATAAATTGTTGTTGTTTAGATTGTATTTTTATTATAATTTATTATTGAACATGTCATTTGTAAAATTATGTTGCAATAGAAAAGATTATTTATTTAAAATTAGCATATTATTTTTCATAAAAATTATTAAACATTTATGATTTATTATTATTTTAATATTTATTATTTAGAAAAATGTGATGAACATTTAGAATTACGTTGTCGTGATGGTACTTGTGTACCATTAATTTCACGATGTGATGGTAAAATACAATGTCCAGATAAATCTGATGAGTTGGATTGTTCAACGACAATTCAACCAACTGAAGAAACAAGTAAGATTATTTATAGCATGAATTATTTACTGCTTATTATTTTATTTTTATTATTTATCATTTATATATTGTTTATTATTTTTTTATTTAATATTATTAAAAGCTACTGAACGAGTTAAGACTGAAAAATCATTTAATGAAATTCCTGGATTGGTACCAGATAATTTTCCAACACCTGTATCATCAACAAATGATTGTAGGGGTGATGATGCTATACGTTGCAGTGATGGTAGTCGTATTATTTGTCCAGTTCAACAATGTGATCGTGTATATGATTGTCGTAATGGAGAAGACGAAAAAAATTGTAGTAATAGTATGATTTTTCATTTTTATTTTATCATTTTAATGAAACTTTTGGTTCTTGTTTCTTTTTTGTTGGTTTAATTGTATTAATGTTGTTTTTTTTTTATTGTTCTTTTACAGGCTGTGGTTATGGTGAATTTGCTTGTGATGCATCAAGATGTATTTTGGACAAACAAAAATGTGATTTTATACAAGATTGCGAGGATGGAAGTGATGAAAGAGGCTGCAATTATCCAGGTGAGTAAATTTAAATTTTAATTACTTGAAAAATTATTTTATCGTATACAAATATCCTAGGTTTCTTTTTGAGAAAACAGTTTTATCGACGCTTGAAAATGTCGGCAAGTGCGAGAATATTTTTCTCGTTAGATATTTTTCTATATATTGATTTCGAAATATTAATTTCGAAATATATTCATAGGTCAAGCTGATGATGTACTTATCCCATTAATTTTTTCACAATTATAATTAACAAAATAAATAAAAAAAAAAATCACTGTCAAAGCCCTGAATAATACTCCAACTAAATTAAAAAAAAATTAGTTGAATTTGTGTTTAAAAAAAAAGGTCATTTGTAAGTTAACAATTGAAATAATTACGAGATCATTTGGTTTGTCATTGTCAAGAATATTATTTTGTCATTAAAATAGGATGATGATATAAAAAAGAGGGCAGTAAAGTTGTCAGCAAGAGATATGATCGAATGAATATTCAACGTTTGAAGAGCTTTTTTACATTTTTTTTTTTTTTCAATTTTTTTCTGGTAAACAAGGTGCACACTGTTGTGCATTTTTTTTTTATACTTGAAGAGGCCAATGGGGCTGCTTCACAACCTAGAGATTTGTGAATAAAAGTTGGTAGTCAACTATGTGGAAAGAGAACACGCAAGAAGTTAAGAATATATATATTTTTTTTTGTTCTATTTCACGAGTCGTCTTGACATCCGTTTTATTAAAACCATCTATAAACATAAACATAATACGTAATCCATATATGAAAATGTAATATATACACACCACAATAGCAGCATTACTTTTGAAAACTCGATTCAACTTTGTAGCTATTGTTTTGTGTCTGATGTGTTTATCAATAACCAAGTACACCTCAATGCTTGTGATAAATATATTAATCTATTTAAAGACATTTTAATAATTTTAATTTATTATTATTTTCTAGGACAATTTTTTTAATTTATTTTCAATCAACTTTATTTAATGATTATTAAGCTTTATGCTGACGAGTTAATTATTTTATTGATTTTTATAAAAAAAAGACAAAATTAAATAGAAAAAAGGAAAAATAAATAACCACATAACAAAAAAGGGCAATTCAAAGTTATGAATTTTATAATTTAAATAATAATAACAGGGAGTCACTGCACGCTAGGTACCACCACGACAAATGTCAGACAATATCTCGTTGTAAATTAATTATCTTTACATTACAACCTGTAAAGTATTCTATTATCTAAAATTTTTTATTTCATAAATTTAGCTTTTATTTTTTAGTATTCTTTTACATTAATTTTACATTTAAAAAATTTTTTTTTTTACTTATTAATTTGCATATTGGTTAGAGTATTTATAAATTATTTTTTGAATAAATTATTAACTACTTTATAAGTACATGTTGTGGATGAAATTATTGAATTTTAATTTTAAATGACAGTTTTAATTTTATTATGATAAAAAAAATAAAATTATAACTCGGTAGATTGTCGAGTAGCTGATGATATATTTTATAAAATTTCTATGACTGTGTCTTTTTAATTAGAACATAATATTAAAAGATAAATTATGTATAAATTTTCCAAGTAAAAATGACGGATGACAGATAATTTTACTACTTGATATTTCCTGAAAAAATATATAAATAATTAATTTTTAAAAATGAAAATACAATCTGTAAAAAAAAAACGCAAATTAAATATAATTTATTAATTTTTTTGCTTTTAATTTATTGATAAATAAATGTAATTTACAGTAATTTATTTAATATAAATATTTTTATTGTACTAATTCAAGGCTAAATGGCATTGATGAATATTTATATAAATATTGCAAGTTGAAATGTCGGGGGACTACAATCTCAAAGGGATTTCTTTGTGTCCGCGTGCCTGGATTTTACTCTTGGTGCTATTTTAATTGAACACACGCCATATATACTTAACAACAAACCCGATAAGGAATTCACATTTTTTTATTTTATTTCTTATCATTCATTTTACTTCTTCCATTTATTTTTTTTCATTTCTTTGTTCAC
This sequence comes from Aphidius ervi, assembly GCA_015776835.1. NCBI lineage: Eukaryota > Metazoa > Arthropoda > Insecta > Hymenoptera > Braconidae > Aphidius > Aphidius ervi. Next base: position 1,001,483 of record MKYW01000022.1, read on the forward strand.
GCTTTGTGGATTTTTTTAAATTTATTTTCATCATCCCCAGGTGATGATAAATTGAACAATAAATTGATGAATTATGTTGACAATTGGCTGTTGGTTTAACTTGGAAGATCAAACTCAAAATTACTAGAAAATTTGACGAAATATTCTTGAAATAATACTAAATACTTTGGTCAGATCAAAATCCCGAAAATATAATTTTTTAAAGCTCAAAAAAATTTAACTAGGCATCATAAAAGTGAATTTTATTTTCATAAATTTTTTTGATATTGATTAGAGTTTCAAGTTCGAAATTCAAAATTAAATCGACTTTTAATGACTCTTAATTTCTAAAATCTGCATCAGCAAATTTATAATTTATTTTTTTTTAACTCGTAAAAGTTGATTAAACACAATAATCAATCAATCAACTGGATCTTTTTTTATTAAAATAAATAAATGAGTTTTTCAACACTTGAAAATTCATTTAACAAAAAGCATTTTAATATAAATATAAAAACAAGATAATAATTCGTCAACGAGATCAGAATATTTTGTTAAATTAAATTCTCCACCTTCTATCATAAATGCGATGATAAGCGACCAGTGAAACCAACACTTGGTCAGATTGGTAGGCGTTACTTTTGTGTTTGCTAGTTTTACAGTTATAATTTTCATACTCATCTTGGTTATAATGAAAAATAAAAAAAAAAAAAAAAAATAACAAAAGCAATAAAATAAAATATTAATCGTCCATATATTTTAATAAAACTTTTTATTATCTTTTTTTTTTATACATTATTTATTTGTTTAATAATTTTTAACTTTAAACTATAAATTTACAAATATTATTAAATTTTTTATATACATTTTCAAATCAAACATGCTTTATATATTTTTGCAAGTATGTCATATAATTTTCAATATTTGAATTGTTAAATATTTCAAGATAAAATAGCTATTTTTGTCTTTAAAAAAAAAAGCCGACATATTATTAGCAACGACCTCAATCAACCATCTTCAAAAATTAAATTAACTATTAATATTTATTGCAGTCTTAATATTTTTAGTTTCGCTTCATTTATTTTTTTATTAGCTATAAAAAAAAATACATATCGATTATTTCTTAGAAATATTTTTAGAATTTTTAATAACATATTTAAGTGTGTGGTTTTTCAAGAGAGATTTCGATTATGTCTGAGTTGAACAATTAATATTTATGTGACATCTTTTCAAGCTCACTACCACAGCAATAAAAAAAAAATAGCCATAAATCTTGACTAAGCAATTTTTTAAAAAATAAACTAATTATCAAATAATTAAAAAATTTATTTCTATTAATTATTTGCTTTTTTTAAATATTTCAAATAATTTTTTTTCAATCAATTAACTGTCTAAATTTAAATATACATATGTCAAAGTTTTAGTATAATAATTTTAGCGAGATAAATTAAAGTTGAGTCTTTGCTCAGACCAAGTGTCTATAAGAGAGTTGTTGAAAAAGTCCATTAGCATGAAAATGCGATACTGCAGATATGGGACTGAATAAACATGGTTCTTGTAAAACGTGGATATAATCCACCATATTTTTCACTCCATTATCTTGCAATTTTTTTTTTCTTCTTATTTTGTTGCTTCAAAGTACCAAGTGTCCTTCAATCCACTTTCTTTTTATCCATACAAAAATTATGTATTTTTTTTTTTTGTCTTTATTATTCATGCTGTTTTTATTTTTCATCATTTGATTTTTGACTGGATTTTTAAGATACTTAACTTGTGTTTCACGTGTCACATCATAAATCAACTTTACCATTAATAATTGAGTATGAAAATTTTCTATTTTGTTTATCTGAATATATTTTTTTTATTTTATTTTCTTTAGTCATTTTTTTAATCTTATTCATATTTTATCAACAAAAAAAAAAATGCTATTTTATTGTCAATGCGTGCGCAGACAAGTCACCACGACAAAAAGACTAATGAAAAAAAAAATTTTAAAAAAGAATTCAATGTATATAAAAACCGCGCGGCGCTAAAGTTGTACATGCGGTTCAGATAGTTAAATCTCCACCAACTTATAAAACGCGGATAAACACACATGCCTTTTGCTATCGTTCCGCGACAAGTTCCAACTCAAAAAATAATAACAATAATATAAATAATATAAATAATCGTATCACATTTCCCATTTAACTTTTAACAAAAAAAAAAAAAAAAAAANCAACTAAAACTAAACGTAAAAATAAATTTAAAAAAAAAAAAAATACATCTAGCAAGTATAGTAAACTATTTTTACATATAATCACTTTTATCCCTCGACTCAGGCATTTTTTTTGACAAATCATTTAGTTTCCTATGCGACATAAATTACAACCTAGCTAGAAAAAATTTAAAAATAATTTTTTTTTAATTTTATAAATATTTTTGTATTTTTATCATATTATATTCAGCTTGTTTTTTTTTACAACAGTGTTAAATTATCGCTGCAAATTTTTTTCATCAAGTTTACATTTTTTTTTTTCTTCATGTGTGCAATTGAGGGTGGTGGGTGGTTGGGTGGTTGGATGGGTTGGTTAGAAGATGATTGAGAGTAAACAAGGGATGCTGTACAAAAAAATGTATTTAAAAAAAAAATTAAAATAAATAAAAATATATATAATAGATGCATTGAAAGTGGCTTAGTGCCTCCCACTCACTCTTACCTCGTTGTTGGGAGGTGGGGTATTAACTGAGGGCTTGTTCGTTCGGTAGGTCGATGTGTTTGCCACGCGACTTCTGCCAGTCCGTCAGATTGTTCTCATCGTGATACATATACATCCTAAATGTGCATGTGTTATTGTGCATTTGTGGTATTTTTTATTATTGATAATTTTTTTTTTTTTTTTTATAAAATATTAACCCTTTGTTTTCTATTTTTATTTGTCTTTTTTTAACTTAAATTAATTTTTATTGTCATTGAGTTATTTCGAATTCAATTGAAAGTGAAATAATGTCTTATTGAATTTTTTTTACGAGTTTTTACGTGACAATTATTTAGCTTGATAGATTCTTTGTAATTTTTTTTTTTTTTTAAAAAGAAATGAAAAGGAAATAAAAATTTAAAATAAAAATTTAATTTATCAAATGTTATTTAAACAATAAATATATATAAATATTATTTTAATTTGAAAATGAATTTATTTAAATTATAAAACTATGTAAATTAAATTTTTATTTCATTTACGTAAACAATTATCTTAATATTTTTAATCCTCATTAAAACACCAAAGACGATGTTATAATTTTATTAAAACAAAGATACAGATGAATAATTTTAAATGAAAATTAACGTAACGTAATTAAACTAAATAGAGAAATTATAAAATAAATAAAACAATAAATTGCTTTAATTTATTTTTTTTTTAATTGTGATTAATTTATATTCAAGGAGAATTGTGGAATCAATTTGGATTATTTGGAGATAAATAATAACGTCAAATGGAACGTTAAAATATTAAAAATAATAAACAATAATTAAAAATAAAAAAATTAAATATTGTGATGGCGTTTTGTAAAAGTCTAAAATGCCTTTTTATAATTTTTATAATATTACCTTTTATCATTGGGGATTTACAAAATTCAAGAAGATATAAAGCTACAAAAAATTATCAGCATAATCGAGGTAAACAAAATTTTCAAATTAATAATAATAATTATTACAAAATTTACATTTGAGATGTTTTTTTTAAATCATTAGAAGCCCTGTAATGTTATATGAATCACAGCATAATAAAAAAAATCTGTCAACAGACTGCATTTTTATTTGAATATAATAAAACTAAAAATTTATAAACATTTTTTTTTGGCCAATGAACTCTTGTATAAAAATATTTGTACAAGCTCAGTTAAATTTACCATCAGTCTCCCAAAAAATAACATGTTAAAAATATAAAAAAAAAAAAACATACTGATTGCAGCTCAGATTGCATATATGCACATGAAACTAAACATGCATTTAAAAAATGAATTTTTTGTTTTTTATTTAATTGCATATCATTGGATAGATGATAATAAGAGTGAATGTATATTATTTTTAATTTTTATGTTGTTATATTTATCATTTGATAAAAAAATCTACATTGAGATAGAGACATCCATCTGCATTTATGGATGCACATATGTGCAACAGGGTGAGCCATAAAAAGTCACGCAATAAAAACTCAGAATATACTTGCAGATTTTTTTTTTTTAGCTGCCTAAAAAAAAAACAAAATTGTGCTTGGTTAAATGTAAAATTTAAACTTGATTTTTGAAGAAAATAAAAAAAAAATTAAATTTATATTATGTGAAAAAATCATATGAGCACGTCAACTTTTTTTATGCTGTTATTTTATCATAATATTTTGACGTTTATATTATACTTTACTTGAAAAAAAAATATCCAAATAAATTTTTTTGCAATAAAAAAATTAAAGAAATTAATTTCGAATGAAAAATATTAAAAAATTCATTAAAAATATATAAAATAAATAAATTAAATTAATGTTTATTATCAATAAAAAGAGAAACTAATAAATAATAATAAAAAAATTTTTATATTAAAATTATTATTAAATTCTTTGATGGAAAATCTTGAATTCTTGATAATAAAAAAGAAAGTAAAATCAGTGCGTCTTTGATATATAGACACCTCGATGTCGATTTCTCGAAATCCAATAATAAATAAATTCAAAAATAAATAAATAATAATAACAACAATGTCATACTATATTGGCAATGACTCATGAATATTGCAACGAGTGCAAACAAGTTTCGCATAATCAATTTTATCTGAATACGCACGTGCTTAACAGTACATATACTAATAATCAAAACAATTATTATTAAAATAATAACATTTATTATACATATTAATATTTTAAAATAGAAAAATTTCCAAGTAAAATTTGTTATTTAAATATAATTATACTATTAATAAATAAATTTATTATAAATTATTTACATTGAAAGTTGTGATATTTTAAGATACTTAAAAAAGCTTTTTGAACTTTATATAGTTTTCTTAATGATGTGGCTGCTGTTTTCTAAATTGATTATCGAAACTTTATGCAAAAAAAAAACGAGCATTAAAATATTTTTTAAATCAAAAAATTCATTGAATTATTTACATATTAAATAATTCAATTTTTAAACTTAAAAAATTAATAAAAGCCCACAAACAAATGTAAAATTATTTCTAAAAAAAAAATCTTTAATAATAAATGAAAAAAAAAAAAATGATCTACGATGTATATCTATTTTTTTTTTTTTTATTAATAAATTCTTGTCTATTTTCCGGATGTAATATGTCACTTGTGACTTTAGCTTCCTACCAACTTTACGATTCAATCGTTTCTCTATAAATCTGTGATTCACACAATTGCTTTTTTTATTAACGATCAAACACATATTTTTTAAAAAATTCTTTTTATTTTGAAGAAAAAAAATTGTATATACATAGTAATCTTCATAAACATGTAGGAAAAAATATTGTCGAAAATCAGAGTAGTCTGCTGAGTAAAAAAAAAAAAAAAAATGATAAAAGTTCAATATTGAGAGGAGAAAAAAAAAAGGCATATTTGTCGTCGTAGTGAAGTGAATTTATTAGATTCACTTGGTTTTCCGGGAGTAAACATACTTTTACGTTAAAGCACACATGCCCTTCAATAAAAATTGCCTGAAACTCTTTTGTTTAAAAAATATATACAAGGTCTATTTTTTACATTCTTTATTTTGCATTAAAATTATATTATTTTATAGAATTATTTATCATTTAGACAGTTAAACTCAGTGACAAATGTTTGATTAAATATTATCAATATCTAATCAACTTTTATAATGAAAAAAACTAAATAAAAAAATTGAATGATTTATTTATGTGAATCATCAAGTTAGCTGGAATGCAACCGGACTTGATTTTTATAATTTTTTTTTTCATTAACTCAAGATCATAACTCACACTAGAAAATTAAATAATAAATAAATTATGTTGATGTAAAACAGAAAGTGTTATTGAATCTATTATTATTTATTTCTGTATTTATTTTTTAAATTATTTATTTTGATATTCTGTTGACACTTTTTGATGTATGTTTTATTGTAAAACATAAACCTTGACATATTTTATCAATTGCAAAAATTTGTCACACCCAGATGAATACCAAACTTAATATATCATTAATGTATTTTTTTTTTTTAATTTTAAATTGAACTATCATATCACGTCTTGATTCAATATATCTTGAAAAAAAATTCAGTGAATTTTTATTTATTTTAATTTAATTTGTAGTCAAATTTTTTCGCTTTTTATTTATTTAAATTTGATGAAAAAACTACATATTTCAAATGAAATTTTGAGATCAAAAGAAATTTCAATTTTATATCATTTATAAATAATATAAAAAATTATTTTTATTAATTTTTAGTTTTGATAATTATCAACAAAAAAAATTAGTGAAAAATCTTTTTTTTAAATTATAAAATTTAGCAATAAACAATTTTTTTTAATGAAATTTTTAGTTTGAAAATAGATTTAATGTTTATAATAATTTATAAATAAATATTTTTAATACTTTGAAATATTATTTTTATAAATTTCTAGTTAATATTATTTATAAACTAAAAAAATTAAATGAAAAAAATTTTTGTCTTGAAAATAAATTGATTTATTTAAAAAAATAAATTTTTACTATTGTAAAATAATTTTTATAGTAATTTCAAAGTTTATAATAACAATAAAATAAAAAATTAAATAAAAAATATTTCCAATGTATTTTATATTAAATAATTTAAATAATAATAAATAATTTTTAATAGAAATGATATAATAATTTTGATATTCATTACAACTAAAAATACACTGATTAGTCATAAATTTTATATGCAATTTGAAAAAATAGAAATGAAGTCATATAATAATTATTGTTAAAATAAAAGATATACTTTATTAGTTGACACAAATATTTCCATGATGAATTCAAAAGCCTGTTGAATATATTTTATATATTTTTTATTAATTTATTTGTAAAATTGAGTTTAAATTATCTATTCTTATTAAAGTTGGAATTTAAATATTATAAATAATATTTATTAACTCATAAATAACAATTCAAACAGAATATAAATTTAAATTCAACTTCTAAGAATTTTATTCTGTAAAAAAATAAATTTTTATATAAAAAAAATAAATAAATAAAATTGTTCGCATCACTTGTTGTTGCTCATTCACAACTAATTGACAGGCAAAATGTTCTGCAAAATTTTACATTATTATTTTTTTTAAAAATAATTTAACCAAGACACTTGAAATAGTTATTACAGTTAGCAATTGACTTGATGTTAAACATCTTGTTAACAAAATACTTAGCTACCATATATAAATTTATTTTTTTATTCTTTTTTTTTTTTTTATCACATTATTTAAATTGTTTTTATTATTTTTTTTACTTGATTGTTTTGAGTGATAATAATTAATTATTTTAATCAAACTAAATTGAATAATTATCTATTTATGTTTTATGATTTATTTATCATTTTTTTTTTTTTTTGTCATTTTATTTTTGTGTTGTTGCATATATTGTTTGTGATAGGATATCGACAAGAGCAACGCGAGGTCGTTGTCTCTTTCGTGACTCGTAGTCTATCGTTTCTATACACACTCACATCACTCAGTATGGTGTAATTTGAGAATGCACTTTGATTATAAACTTCCCTCTGTCAAATTTTACCCTCTATTGTTTTATCTCAAAATTTATTATTGCTTATTTAATAAGATCATTAAATTGCCTCAAGTCTGTATTTATTTTCATTAATTTTCTCCCTTTTATTATCCTAGAAAAATATTATTATTATTATTTGAAAATATGTTTATAAATATTTATAAAATAATAAATTTATCCTATTTTTTTAAATATAACAACATTTGTTATTATTTTTATTATTATAAATAAATAGTTAAATTTTATATGTTAACATATTTTTTTTATTTTTTTTTTTCGCTTTAGCTCTATATTTTTGCATGACAATTACCATGCATGTGACAATATTCAACAGATTATATATTGTCCATGATATGAAAATTTTAAAAATATGAATTTCATTTTTTTTTGTCTAAAACTTGTCTATTTTTTATAATTTAATAGGAAATTTACTAATAGAAATCATGAGGATGAAAGAAAAAGAAAAATAAATAAAGAATTTAAAAAAAAATTAACAACAACGGCAATTATTTATAATAATTTATTATAAATAATTGTCTTTTATATTTTTTTAATAATTTATTATTAACAATAGTCATTGTTATTATTTTGATAATTTTTTATTAATAATTGTCATTATTATAATTTTTTTTTTAAACTTTCTTTATTTTCTTTTTTAAAAAATTATTTATAATAATTTATTATAAATAATTGTCATTGTTATTATTTTTTTTAAATATCCTATTCATTTTCCTTTTTTAATAAATTATTGATAATATTTTAGCATAAATAATTGCCATTGTTATTAATTTTTCAAAACATTTTATTAATTTTTCTTTTTTTTTTGTCTACATGATTATTAATTATTAGTAAAAAAATTTTAATATAAATAATATATCCTTGAAATAAATAAATATAAATTTTAAATAAAATATCTTTAAAATAAATAATATAAATTTTAAAAAATATAAATAAAAAAATTAAGATAATGCTGAATGAAAAATTAAAAAAAATGTCATTTTATAAAATTGTATATTTTTCAATGTCGAAAAATATGTTTGACAATAATTTTACTGGCAATAGTCCATTAGATGAACACGGACGATTTACCTCAGGTACTTGACTCTTGGCTTTTAGGTCCAGAAAATTTGATGCTCGTTGCTTGTCATGCTAATATATCCACAGCAACCATGCAAAGCAATGCAAAGTCAAAGTGATATTTTTTAAAATTTATTATCATTTTATTTTTTAATAATTTTTTCATTGTAAAATTATTTCATTGTCATTTAAAATATAACATTTTTCACAATGTAATCATTATAAAATCAGTAAAATATTTTAAATAACATATTCAATTTATTTATTTATTCATTTTTATTTATTATTTGCAGTTGTATTTATGAATGGGTGGTCTAGATTATATTTTTTTTTAAATAATAATAAATATAATTTTATTAAACATGAATTGTTTATATGTACCGTTATGTATTTTGATAATAATCAAATGAACTCAAGCAGTAAGCTTAATGTCTTGCTTTTATGTTGTTGATTATATCTTGAGTTTGTAAAGCTGGACCGCAACTCCGCCTAGTACTGATTTAATCCAAAATACACTATCAAAACCCTGACTAATTTAATAAAGCTTTTTATTCATATTTTTTACATAATAATCATAACACACTGAATGAATTTTTCTTCTTGATAAACAGATAAATATAAAAAAAAAATAAAAGAAATATTTAAATTGACATATTTATTTATCATAATATTATATTTTTAATAAATAAAATTAATTATTTATAATTAATAGGCGTATAGACAATTTAAAATAATAAAAATAATTAATTCAAAATATTTTGCAATAATAATTTGAATATATTTAATCAATAAATACAATTTAAAATATAAAAATTTGGAAAATTAGAAAATCCTTATATAAAACGGACAAACATCATCGGTTTTCCGGACATTTGATTGGTCATTATTTTTCTCTCACTTACTCTCATATGAATTTCTTTCTGTTTGCCTTTTTCTATTATTTTTTTATTTATTTCGTTAGCAACAAAAAAACATCTTCGAAGGATTCAATCGGTAACATATACGAGTGCTTGATAGACCACCCGACACATAAAATGTTTATTGTTTATTATTGTTATAAACAAATGCATCAGTAGAAATCCACAAAAAAATATATTTTACTTCTTCAAAATGTCCTTTATTTAATGGATTTTTCAGAAATACTGTGCAACGAATATTTATTGTAAAAAAAATTGTTTCAACTTTTAAAAAATTTTAACTTCATAATTTTCCACTGGTCTTTTTATTTTCAATATTTTTTTTTACAATAAATATTTGTTGCACAGTATTTCTGAAATATCCATTAAATAAAGGACATTTTGAAAAAGTAAAATATATTTTTTTGTGAGTTTCTACTGATGCATTTTTTTATAACACTAATAAACAATAAACATTTTAGAAATTATAGATACAGGCCCGCGTAGCGCGTCAATGTGCTCGTTATTTTTATAATTGATTAAAAAAAATTATATTTTTTAGTAAAATGTGATCCATGTAATGACTGTTTATTGATACTGTTGGAATTTGATGATGTAAAACTAAAATTAAAAATATTTTTATTCATTTTTTTTTGATGTCTCATGGTTTTTTCGTTTTATATTCTCACGAAATGACACACAGTGGTATCAGGTGAATGTCATTGAATTGCCGTTTCTTATGTCAAAGGCACTTGATAACATAAACCAGCAATCTCACCCATCACCGGACCTGTAACATGACCAAAAAATGATCTGATAGTTTACCTAACTCCTTCAAAATTAACTGCACCACTTGAAATTTATTCAACATGTATTTAAAAATTAAAAAAAAAAATACTCTCAGCTGATATTATAATTAATATTTAATATAAAAAATTATTAATTAATAATTATATTTAATTTTTAGCTTGCAATCAAAATGAATTCAGATGTAGAGATCATCAGTGCATTGATATTCGTCAACGTTGTGATGGAATTAATGATTGTCATGATAAATCAGATGAGCTGAGTTGTCGTAAGTACAGCAAAATATAAATTGCATATAATTTTTTTTTTTCAAATTAAAACTTCCTCTTTATCATAATACATACTTAAATATTATCCAAAGAATAAAAACAATTTAAACAAGAAGAAATAACAAGCAAAAATTTAATATCATCAAATGAAAAAGAGGAATTTTTAATGCTTCATACACGTGCCTGTGATATTTTGGTTAAATTGCTTTAAAAAACATTGCATCGTGTGTTACGTATATTTTTTTTAACTGCTACTATTTATAAATTCATTTCATAAATAATATTGAATGGTATAACGATATAATAATACCCATTGAGATAAATACATTGCTAAAAGTAAATAATAATTATTATGAAAAAAGGTTATATAAATCTCATTCAACTAACACGTAATCATCAGCAAAAGCATGCACAAAAATATTACTGAAGGAGAATTCTTTGGAGTATTTTTTAAATATTTATTTTTTTATTTATGCAATATATTATAGCTGATATAAGTGTGTATGAATAATTTTACTTGGTGCTTTTTTTTGTAAAATGATTTATAATGCATGTAAGTTGTTTCACGCATGTCATTTTGTTTTTTAAATTTTTTTTTAAACTTAATGTGTTTGTTGGTAGTGGTGATGATGATGATGATGATGATGGTAAAAGATTTTTAAAATTGGAAAAAGGTAAATTGTATTTATTTATACTCGACTTTTTAACTTGGCAATTGTTATTTAACTTTTTTGCCTCAAGTGGAATTATATTGTTGAGAAAATTTATACAAACTTGTTGGGGATTGAGTGTACACACTTGTGTACATGTACATTCAAGTTAACAGGATCACATGGATATCCCATCAAGTTATAATATATGTTACAAATCGTATGTACAAGCACAATGTTAATCCATTACGATGGAACTCAATAATTATTATGGCTTTGACAATAATAATAGCGTTACAAATTTGCCGGCATACTGACTGCGACCAATACGTTCATGAACAACAACTTCTTGGGTCATTGATCTTGAATTATTATTTTTTAAAATATTTACAATAATATTTACTGGAAATTTTTAGTTTAAAATTTTGCATTTTTTTATTTTTTTTCAATTGATTAATATTTGAAATGAGTCATTTTAATTTTCATGGGGATTAAAATTAATTAAACAAATACAAAACTAATTTAAAAAATTATTTAAATAAAAAAAAATAACACGTAAATTTTTGAGAATTTATTTTACAATTATTTATTAGGGTTTTCTAATTTTTATTGATTAAAAAATTAACAAAGTTTATTAGAAAAAAACATGACAGATATTTTTTTTTTTAATTTATTTTTCCATATGAAAATTAATGGTTATCCTCATCAGAAAATTTAGTTGTTGTTTTTCTTTTTTGTTTTTTTTTTTGTCAACCACATATCGACATATGTTGATAATACGAATTTTATTATTTTACCATTATTAGTAATTTTAATAACTATTTGAATTTAATCTGACGTTAATCTCCCTGGAGAACAAACCATCTCTTTCTCTCTTTAAAATTTTTTTTCATTTTATTTTTTAATTCTCGTTTTTTATTCGATAAATCAGTATTTTGCATTTTTTATTATTCTTCCGGCTAACTTGGCCAACCTCGGGCTCTTATAATTAAATATACATTGAATTTAATTATATTTTATAATCATCCATATTCGGTGGCTTCAATTATATATGCATATTTTATTTTTACATGTGTCTTTAATTATTATTATTATAAATTTTATTTTCAATAATATTATCTGTTGTTAATTAATTATTTATTTGAAATTTATTGTTAATTTTTTTTTGATTTATTATCAATTAATTAATCAATTTTCCAGATACAAAAATTGCAAATTAAAATTATTATTATCAAAAAATTAATTGTCGTTTGTTTGTCCAACAAAAAGAACATTATTCTAAAATTAAACATTAACAATCCAGCTGTAAAATAAAAAAAAATATTTAAATAAATAATTGTTATTTAATATTTATTACAGCCTTTTTTTTAATTTTATATTTTTTAAATTGACAAATTAAAATTGTATTTTAATTTTCATAAACTACCTTATTTATTATTTGAAAAAAAAAATTTATTTATACTTTTATTTGTGGGAAATTTCACACTTTTCATTTGTTATTAATTTCATTTTCAAATTTCAATATTTTTATTAGAAAAAAAGTGAGTTAATTATATTTATTTGTTCAAACATCATTGTGTTAATTTTAAAATTTTATTTGTAGCTTTTTAAAAAGGTAAATTTATTGTGCTTTTGATGTTTTTCATTATTTTATTTGTTTAATTCTATTTGTTATATTATTATTTATTTTTTCTTGTCGACGTCTCGCGGTTCTTTGTCTCGTTATCGACCGCATATCGACTTCATCAGTATTTCAACTCTTTCATTTGTGTCTTCGTCACTCTGTTGTCAACTGACTCTTGTGGCTTTTAAATTTATACATATAAAAAAACGAAAAAAAAACAAAACAAAGAATGATTCTTACAGCGTGCAAAGAGGACAAATTTGAATGCACACCAGGTTACTGCATTTCAAAGGAACGTCGCTGTGATGGAGTGAATGATTGTTCCAATGGTTACGACGAGAAAAACTGCACCAACAGTACGAATGTCTATTTATATTGTTTTTTTTTTTTTTCTTACATCCCATTTTCCAATATAAAATTCAATTGATTATAAATTTAAATTTTTTTAATCAACTCATCTTTAAAATCATCGAAGATTATTTATAAAATACATTACAAGCTGGACACAGAAAGAGATTAGTTATAAATTAAAAAACAAAATAGAAAAAAAATTTTAAAAAAATACTGCTGCATGAAAATTGAGGTGAAGGATTATCGCATGAAATTTATAATAATAATAATCTTTTTTTTTTTTTGAATTGATAAAATAATTTTAGAACAAAAAAAAAAACAAATTCAGAAAAAAAAAAAAAAATTTAACCTGCATGAACTTTGAAATTTTATATAATTTTTTAATTAAATTTTTTATTTTCTATTAAGTTTAAAGATAATTAAAAAAATTACATTACATTAATTTAATTAATTTACTATTTTTTTTCAAATATTATTATATTTTTAATTTTATTAATTTATTATTTTATTATTTTATTATTTACTTTGGTAAATTTAGCACGATGTCATTCGTATGAATTCGATTGTGGAGATGGTCGTTGCATTAATGACTCATCTAGATGTAATGGTTATTCTGACTGTCAAAATGGTTCAGATGAGTGGAATTGCACTGGTATTATTTATTTATATTTATTCTATTAAAATTGTATTTTATTTTACTATAAAAAAATGTTTTTTTAAATTTTTTTTCGTTATTTCTTTTTACTGTTTTAATTTTTTATTAAATCATCAAATAAATTGTTAAAACTTGTTATTAATTTTATTATTTAATTGTATTTCAGTAACAACATGTAACAGTGATCAATTTCGTTGTCCTGAAGGAACATGTCTGCCAATTGAAAAACGTTGTGATCGTCATTCTGACTGTCGAAATGGCGAGGATGAACTTCAATGTGGTAAGTCCCAAATAACAATTAATTAAACATGTCATTAATCCATTTAAAAATAAAAATCATTTAGCAATATCATCAGTCATTATAATCATCATCAAATGAAATTTAAAAAAACAATTTTTCTCTCATCAACAAAATATTTTACTCGTATAAAATTCTTATACGATACATAAGAGATGAGCTTTTTATTATTTATATATTTTTTTTTTTAAATACTTGAATTCGAGGACCGGTGAATCGGTTTTTTCGAGGATTTTATAATTCGGTATATAGCGTGAAGCGAAGTTGGGAATTAACGAGGGATGAAATATGGTGATGGGTTATATTTTATTTTAAAAAAAAAAAAAAAACTTGCAACTGAATATTTTAATACGTGGTGGCTGATTATTGTATTTAAAAAAATAATTAGATAATTGAAAATAAACAAATAAAAAAAATCATAAAAAAATGATAAAAATTTTCAAAAAGTTGACCAAAAACAAAAAAAAAATGAAAAACAAATCGCATGTTTGGTGCTGTTATTGCTATTGTGAATCAGGTTGTGGAGCATCTGAATACCGCTGCAAGGATGGTCAATGTATCACCAGTGATTTATACTGTAACAACAAAAATGATTGCAGAGATGGATCGGATGAGCTTGATTGTGGTAATTATGGGCGATATTTAAATCGTGCTTATTGCATAATTCATTTAACATAAACTTTTTTAAATACCTGGTGACGGTTTTAAAACACGTCATCATCATCATCATTTTTTTTTATTTATATACTATCTTATTCATCATTCATTTACATTAATTCATTATTCATTTTGTTTTTTTTTTTTTTATTATTTTGTAATATACATTTTCATAACAGAAATATTCAATTGGCGTTATGTATATGATGCTAGAAAATTTAATGAAATTGAAAAGCACAAGTCAGTGTCAAAAGTCAAATACATTGACAAATTGAAGAAGAAAAATCAAGATAATAAATTGATAATATCAAATGAAAATAATGGAATAAAAATTATTTCTTCATACATGAAAATTGATGACAATGAATATTTAAATAAATTAAGTAAAAATATTGGATATAAAAAATCATACAATTTAAAAAAATTATCTGATTTACAAAAAAATAAAACGTTAATTATTCCAACGACAAATAAATATAAAATTGTTTTATTTTTTAATAGTTTAATAAATAATAAAACTAAATTTAATAATTTAAAAAATAATTCTGTTTCTAAAGAATTTAATAGTGAATTTAAAAATATTAATTTTCAAAAAAATCAAAATGATTGGAGACAATTTGAGTCCAATAAAATTGATGTTAATTTAGAAAAAAAAAATAGCTTAAATATATTTAATTCAAGACCAAAAGAGTTGGATATTTTTAGTGAAAAAAATAAATCAATAAGTGGCTTTAAATTGTTGAATGAAAAAAAGCAACTAATCGTAAATAATTCAATATCAAATAATTTTTTAAAATTAGAAAACAAGTTGAAAAATCATCCAAATAATATTCTTGAGTTTAAAAATAAATATGTGAAGAATAATAGCTTTTTACTGAATAATAGTATTGATGATTTACCAGTTGAATTAAAATTGGCAAGTATTAAAATAGAAAAGCCTAGTTCAACTTGTTTATCAAACAAAACTTGTAATGAATCTCGATTATTCAATGCATCAACATTACAAACTGGTGATAATAAAAATTTTAAAAATACTAAAAAACTATTTAAAGAAACTGGAAAATATAATTATACGAAACAAAAATATCCCAAATTCAATAAATACATAAAAAGTTTAAAAATTACTAAATCAAAACTGAAAAATTCGCTGATAAATAAAAAAATTAAAAAGTTCGATAAAGGCTGTTTGAATGAAACAAAGATAAATGAACTTTTAATTAAAAAAAATGGAAATAAAAGATTGTATAATTGTACTGAATTTAAAAATAATTCAACTGAAATATTAAATGACAAATTATCGAAAATTTCTCATGAGATTATTGAGCCAATGTCTATGAAATTAAAAATTTTTAAAAATAAATTATGTACAAATTGTTCTGATAATTTAAAAGATAATAATAATTTATTGAATAATATTAAAGTATCAAATAAATTAAATGAAGATAAGTTGATTACATCATCAAATTCAAAAGAGCCAACTGAAATAAAGAAGAATATTTTACTGAAAAAAAATAAGAAAAGATCAAAAAAAAAAAATAAAACAAATAAAAATTTTAAAGAGATAAGTAATCGTGGACAAAGAAAGAATATAGATGAAAGTAAAAAATTTAAAAATTCAATTTTAAGTATCACTGATGAATATTCTTCACTTGAAATATTCAACAACACTCAAAATGTCACAAAAATTATTGTCACCACTGAGACAAATTTAAACTCATCTCAAACTAACGACAATGTCTGTTCAACCCTATGGAATTTCTTGCAATTATGTTCAATTAAAAATAGACAAAAAAATTTATATAAATCTGCTTTAAAAATACCAAATGTAATTAGTAATTATTTATTCAACAATTTTACAACAATTAAAATGGTTAATAAAAATAAAATGAATTTGCAAAAAATTAATTCTCACATTGTTGATGATTTTTTTGATAAATCAATGAATATTTTTCAAGAAAAAAATTGTTTATCAATTTTAGAATGTTCAATTGATGTAAAAATATCAAAACGAGAAAATAATAATACTTTTGATATTCCCTTGGATGAAAAGCAAATTGAAAAAAAAATTATAAACAATTCATCAATTGAAGAAAAAAAAACATCAAAAATAAAATTTAAAAATTCAAATCATTTTGATAATTTAATAGAGAGTAGAAATTTAATTTTAAATAAATGTCAAGATGACGAACACACTTGTGATGTTGATAAATGCATTGATAAAAAATATATATGTGACAATGTAAATCATTGTGATGATCTAACTGATGAATCTTTGTGTGATAACAAATTAATAATAAACAATAAAATAGAATGCAATTGGATAAATGAATTTCAATGTCAAAATGGTGATTGTATACCATTTAATCAAGTATGCAATAATAAATTTGAATGTTCAGATGGTTCAGATGAAAGCTGTCCCAATTCAAAAGGTACAATTATCATAAAAAATTAACAAAAAATAATTAATGACAAGCTGTCATCTTGGAAATTCTCATTCTTCTTTTTTGTTCTTCATGTTTAATAAATACATGAAGACATCTTTCATCTTGTTCTTATTTTTCTCCAATGGAATTTAATAAAGAAAAAGGTGCTATAAATGTTTGTTGGGAAAAAAATATGACTGAGTTTTGATAAATAAACTTGCAACTTTTATTTGTCAATGAAGAACATTTTTTTTTTTTTTTTTTATTAAATCATTTTTTCATATAAAATTATACAATCATGTTCATTGTTCATGTCATTTTAAGATACATAACAAGGCTTTTGATATAGAGCTTTAAAAAAATATAAAACGATTGACTCAAGACATGGGTCAATAAATATTTGTGGTGCTTTAATCGTATCTGTTTTTGTCTTATAAATTTATCATTTTTTTTTTCGTTTGCTTGTCATGGATGTTTGTATATTGTTTAAAAAATAATTAACCTGATATTTTTGATGATGAAATAAGCTAAAATTTTCAATCCAGATATTTTTAAAGTTTTAAATTATTAATGTGTCTGGATGTTATCAGAATCATCCAACATGTCAGGTTTGAAATTAAAAAAAAAAAATAAATTATTTAACACCCAGCAAAAACGAGTTAAAAAATAAATAAATAATAAAAAAGAAAAAAAATTATCACTGTGCTTTTGTATTTAACAATATTGTAATGAAAATAAAACGAAAAAAAAAAACTATGAAATGGGGCAAATATGTAGGTGTGGCTCCATGTCCATCAATGGACTTCACATGTGGGGATGGCTCTTGCATACCAACTAAGGCTGTTTGTGATGGATACGATGACTGTCCAAGTGCTGAGGATGAGCTTAAATGCGGTATAAAAATTAATGAGCTTTTTTATTTTTTATAATTTTTTTCATTTGTAAATATATTATTACTTTGGTGGCTTTTATTTTATCGGATAAAACAATTTTTTTTTTATTTTTTTTTTTTCAATAAGTTTCATGGATAATTATTACTAACAATAATGTAGAATTTAAATTTATTTTTTCAATCGAAACAATTGTTAACGCGTAAAGATAAATTATTTATATGAATTTATTATTTTTTCTTTTTATAAATTACCAGTAAATTTATTACATCATGTGAGATGAATTTAATTAATCTTGGCATATATAAATTTTTTTTTTTTCATATTAATTTTTATTGATGAATATTTTTATGATAAATTTACATTGTTTTATTTAAACAATAGTCAATTATTGAATTTTTAAATTATACTTACGTGTGGGGTAAAATTTATACCTTGAAATAAAATTTTTCAATGAACCTCAGATTTCAAAATGCAATTATAAAATTTGTGATAAAATTATTTAATAGCTTTTAAAGAATTTTATCTTGAAAATTTATATATTTAAAAAAAATTAAAAAATTCTATTTTTATTTATAAATAAAATCACTATTAATTTGTGATAATTGATTTGCAAAAAAATAAGAAATTTTTACAATAACTAAGCTCAAAAATTAATAGAAAATACTTTTTTGTTTTTTAATTTTTAAAAATATATAAATTTACATTTCTCCGTCTAAATTATACCTAAAGCTTTCTACTATTTATAAAAAATCTAAAAATAATATTCATAATAAAATAAAAATTATAAAAAAAAGAAAAAAATTTATTTATAAAAAAAAAAAAAAAAAAACTTGCTGATTGCTTTAAATTTTGTGTTGTAAATACTGTTGTTGTAATTGTTAAAAAAAACAAAAAAAAAAAAAAATCAACTGCACAGATCGTGACTGCACACCTACCCAGTTCAAGTGTATCAGTGATGGCAGATGTATAGAAGATGTCTACAGGTGTGATCGACGCTCTGACTGTGATGATCGTAGTGACGAGGATAATTGTTCCAATGTGACTGTCAATAATAGTACCATCAACAGCGGCTCGCATACCAGTACGCTAATTTGCCATGCCATTTATTTTGCCATAAATTTATTCAATTCAATTTATTAATTAATTATTAATTACATATTTTTAAAGCCACTTGCAGTAAATATATATATGCTATATTTATAAATTTTTTTTTTTTACTGCTTGATAAAATTGTAGCTTATTTTTATGTGTTTATATATCAATATGTTATTTTAATATTTGTATATTATTGTCTGCTTAATAAGTTGATTCATTTAATTAGAAAAAAAAAAATAATTAACAAATATTTTATGGATTTTTTAAAGAATTTAAATTTGTTTTTTTTTTTTCAAATGAATGAATCAACTTGATCATAATGTTATTGGTGTATTGTATTAGATGTACCTGGGCACAATTGGGTTACGGAAAGACCGAGAGAATGTAATCCTAATACTGAAATGCGTTGTGGAAATGGTAAATGCATTTTACTTCGTCTTAAATGCGATAATATTCCCGATTGCGATGACAACAGTGACGAACGCGATTGCGGTAAGATTTTATGATCGATTTGACACGTTTATAATTTTTTTTAAAATTGATAAATCGAGTACATTTGTATGATAATTTTTATTTTCAATATAATTTATTTTTGATCGGTTAAAAAAATGAACAAAAAAAAAATTAAAGGCAACTGCGCGATTGATGAGTGGCGATGTGCTGACGGTGAATGTGTATCCAAGAACTTCAGGTGTGATGGTAGATCTGATTGTCGTGACGGATCTGACGAAGAAGCTTGCGGTAATTTTTTTTTTTTAAATCAACAAACAAACAAAGCTTTCTTCTTCTTTTTAATCAGTCAATTTTATATTTAATATTATTTTTGGTCCCTTCAATCAATAAATACTTAAAAATTATTTATTTTTTATTTTTTAAATTTTAAATTACTTGATTTTTTTATCCACTAAATTAAACCGGAATATTTATTCAATTAACCTTTAACAAATATAATAATTAATCGTAACAATTTACAGTAGAAATAATACATTTAACAAAAAAAAAAAAAAATAATGTAATTAATCGTGTTACAATAACGTGAGTTTGAGCTGGTAAAAAATTAATAACAAAAATGCATGCTGAATATAAAATAAAATAATAAAAAAATAAATTAATAACAATTTTTATAATATTTTTATTTATCATCAATGATTCAGGTAACACGTAAAATAATTTCACAATGGCATCCACTAATTATATTTTCTCCTAAGTATTGTGTATAAAAATAAAAAAATTTAATCACCAAGCACCATAATGATATGTTAACTAAATAATTTATCATATTAATAATTTTTAAATATAGGTATTAATAATACATGTGCATTAAACTATTATCACTATCACAGGTATTTTTAAAATTAAAAAAAAAATAAATAAACACTCTATCATATTTTTCAGCACAATCTAACAAATAATATTCATGTATTTTTATCTTGATAATTTGCATAATTGACTGCGAGTAGTGTAGCCCTAGATAAATTATAAAAATTCAATTAACATATATATTAACTGTATATCTATGTGCACAAAATTATCCAAAAATTTACAAATCATTTTTTTATTTTAATATATTTAATAATAACATAAATTCTTTTGCTTATTTTCTACATTTTTATATATTTATTTTTTTTTGAATCAATAAAATCCTCTGTCATTTTTATATCTATATTTTTTTTGGTATAAATTTTCTTTTTTTTTGTACGATCAATAATTGCATGACAAACAACAATTGCACGCAATTTTTAAAAATTTTATTTTTATCTTTTTAAATTAAAACTAAACAGAAAAAAAAAATATATTTTTTATGGATCAATCAACGAGTGTGTTACTCTATTTTAAATAAATTTCAATTAATTATTTTTTTATAAAATTACACATCATGCACTTTGAAAATTAACATTTCAGAAATAAAAATGAATGTAAAATACAATTTTTTATGGTTTATTAATATTATAATAAATTTTTTTCAGATTCACAGTATTGTTCACCTGGACAGTTACCATGTGCAAATGGTGTTTGCATATCAAAAGATTTCTTCTGTGATAGAAATCGTGATTGTCATGATGGAAGTGACGAAGAAAATTGCCGTAAGTAATTAGTAAATGAATGTTAAATTATAAACTAAAAATGATAAATTATATTTAATATTTTCAGCTGGAATAACACCATATCCAGCATCAACACAATGTCGAGGTGATGAATACACATGTCGTGATAAAAGTTGCATACCTCTATCATCAGTTTGTGACAATCGTCAAGATTGTTCTGGAAATGAAGATGAACTTGATTGTAAACGTGGTAAGTCTTGATCGAAAAAAATAATCAATAAATAAATTTAAAAAACAATTCTTTTAGCAATTGTCATAATTAGTGTATAAATAATTATCGATAATTATATCAGTAAATATATATATAAAATTAGGATGTATTATTAAATCGTGTCTAAATAAAAAATATGAATGTTCCAAGTATATTTTATTGTGAAATAATATAAAAAAGCTATATGATAAAGCATCTGTCATGCGTGCTTGGGATAATTCTAGGTTTAGATGATGAACATAAAAACAATATGGAACATGGAAATTCTATGAGCATGACAACGGATAAGACATATCAATATGGAATTATTAAATACGATGTGACAACATATCAAACAACATCAAGGAATTGTACATCAAGTGATTTTTTTTGTGGTGATGGTAGTTGTATACCTGCTGCTCATCGATGTGACAATTTTTACGATTGTCGTGATTTTACTGACGAGCAGTATTGCTTCGGTTAGATTTAAAAAAAAAAAAAACCAAACAAACAAACATTAAAATCCAAATATTAAAATTTAAATTGAAAATATATTTTTAAGTTATTTGACAATCTGGAAATAATAATTAAGATTAAATAACAACAATCATATACAATTAAAGCTAATGTTTTATTTACACGTTTTCATTTTTTGTCAATTGTTAAATAAATAATATATTTTTTTTATGTATATTGATTGTTTTTAAATTAGCCAGATTGTCGTGGTAGTATTGTTGTTATTTTATTTATAAATAATTCAACAGATAATGTTGCTGTCAGTCAGTGTTAGTTTAGATTCAATTATAAATTTTAGATTAATTTTTTTTTTTTGTTGTTTTTATAATTGTAGAATAAATTAATATTTGAGGATATTATTTAACTTGTAGTGCATCTGCCTGATTCATTATTAATTAGATAATATTATTCCGATATATAAAATATAAATTTAAATATTTGGGTAGTTGATTAATTAATTACGTAGATTTTCTTCAAGTTGCAATTATTATCTGTCAAATAATAAATTGTTATTATTAAATTATTAATATATTTAGAAAATAAGATAATTTTTTATTTGCTTTTTTAATTCATCATTTTTTATATCCCATACAGAATCATCGTAATTCATATATATTTTTTTTTCAATTAGATAAATGTATAGTCATTGTGTTTGATGATAAAATTATTTACTTTTTTTAGATTTAAACAATTGCTATTATTAATTATTTGATGTTTATTTATTATATCAACAATAATTGTTATGTATATTGTTTTCATTGTTTTTATATTTAAAATGATATAAATTTTTATTTATTTTTAGGATGTGCAAGAGGACAATTCCGTTGTGGTAATGGTGACTGTATTTCCGGTGATAAAAAGTGTGATAAATTTTATGACTGTGAAGATGGCTCGGACGAAGAAAATTGTGGTGAGTTAAATACCACAAGTAATTTAAGTTTTTATTTAATGATAAATTTTGTAATTATACAGGTATAGAAACAACAACATTAGCAGTACGTCATTGTTCATATGGACAATTTCAATGTGAATCTGATAAAATATGTGTTCTTGATTCAGCACGTTGTAATGGCATTCCAGAATGTCGAGATGGATCTGACGAATATGGATGCGGTAATTTAAACTATTATTTAAATTATTTCATAACATAAATTATTTATATCTTTTTGTTTCTCATTTTATTCTAGCTGGTAAAGAAAAAACTGGCCTTGATTTAAAGACATATCCAAGCGAACAAAATATCAAAGAAAGTAAGTTAAAATTTAATTTTTTCATTCAAAAAAAAAAAAACAATTATTACACTTGATATATTTTTTTTCTTGTTAAATAATTTATTTTCAAGTAAATTTTGATATTTTAATTAATATTTATATATTTTTTTTACACATATTAAATATATTTGTTGTTTTTTTTTTTTTTTGTTTCTTGCCTCGGCCAGACCCGGTAAGACAAGGTAAGATTGAATTTAAAGAAAAAAGAAAAAAATTAAAAAGACTGAAACAATCATGCTATGGGAATCATTGAATAATTATAATACAAAAAATATAATTTTTTTATTAATTCATAATATTGATTTACAGCTAAATACAAATAATCAATAATTCATTTTCAGTTAAAAAAACAATCCATCAAATTATTTAAATTAAAAATTTAAAAACACCAACAACATAATACAATGTGAAAAAAAAAAAAATATATTACATTATAAGCAATAATAATAATGGGTGCAAGCAATAAAAAAAATGGGGCATGATAAATCGTGCTGCATGAATTTAAAAAAATAATAATCTTAATGATAAATAATTAATATTAAAATATAAATATTTACAGGACGTGAAGTTGTATTTCAATGTCGAGATGAGAGTGATCATCGTGCACGTGTACGTTGGTCTCGTGGAAATAATCTTCCACTACCACCAGGTTCAATTGACAAAGGTGATGGTCGTCTTGAAATACCAAACATTAAACTTGAACATTCTGGACCATATATTTGTGAAGCTGTTGGTTATCCATCATCATTTTCTGGTCAAAAAGTAACAGTTAATCTTCATGTTGAAAATTATGAATTACCAATAACTCGTCCACCTCAAGTATGTAAATACGATGAGGCAACATGTAGTAATGGTGATTGTATACCAAAAACATATGTTTGTGATGGTAAATTTGATTGTACTGATGGAAGTGATGAGATGCGTTGTAATCCACATGGTTGTGAACCAAATCAATATCGTTGTGCAAATAAACAATGTGTCAGTAAAATTTGGCGTTGTGATGGTGATAAAGATTGTAGTGATGGTAGTGATGAAGAAAATTGTGTAGCATCACCACCAGGTTCATTGTGTCGTTATGATGAATTTCAGTGTACAAAATATGATCAATGTATACCAAAAAGTTATCATTGTGATAACGAAAATGATTGTCAAGATGGTAGTGATGAATTTGGTTGTTTAAAAGCTGAATTTGTCACAAAACCACAGCCAATTGTTATACTAGCATCTGGTGAAACAATGATACTAACATGCACAGCAATTGGTGTACCAATACCAGAAATTAATTGGCGTTTAAATTGGGGTCATGTACCATCAAAATGTGATTCATTATCAGTAAATGGTACTGGAACTTTAACATGTCCAGATATTAGTATAAATGATCAAGGTGCATATTCATGTGAAGCAATAAATAATGGTGGTTTTGTATTTGCTGTACCAGATGCAATATTAATTGTCAATGAAACACAAAATGTATGTCAACGTGGTGAATTTAATTCTGAAGCTAAAAAACCAGATGAATGTATATCATGTTTTTGTTTTGGTGTTACAAATCAATGTAGAAGTGCTGATTTATTTACATTTCAATTACCACCACCATTTGATCGTCATAAAGTACTTGATGTTGATTTAACAAATGGTGAACCACAAATACGTGGTGAAATTGGTAGTAAAACTGCTGAAATACGTCCAATTAATCGTGATGGTGTTGAAATATCAATGATTAATGATAATTATACACCATCATCATTTGATATACCATATTTTGCATTACCAGAAGCATATCATGGCTCACAATTAAATTCTTATGGTGGTTATTTAAAATATACAATACGTTATAGTGGTGATGGTAGAAATAATACAGCACCATCAGTTATATTAAGTGGTAATCGTTATATGTTATTTCACAGAGGACATTATACACCACCAAATCAAGAAACTGAAGAAGTTGTTAGATTTTTTTATGGTGAATGGTATAAAATATATCGTGGTAGAGAAATAACAGCAACTAGACAAGATATTATGATGGCACTTGCTAATGTTGATAATATTCTTATAAAAGCTAAATATGATGATTCACCACAACTTGATATTTCAATAACTGAAATAACTATGGACAGTGCTGAAAAAACAAATGTTGGTCTTGGTAGTGCATCATATGTTGAAGAATGTTCTTGTCCAGCTGGTTATACTGGATTATCATGTGAAAGTTGTGCATCAGGACATGAAAGAAAAACATCAGGACCATGGCTTGGTGAATGTCAACGTGCTGAACCAATTTCATCTTGTCCACCAGGTTACTATGGTGATCCATCAAGAAATATACCTTGTGAGCTATGTCCATGTCCACTTACAAATCCATCAAATCAGTAAGTTGTTTAATTTATATTTTTTATTCATTGATAAATATATAATAAATTATTAATTTAGATTTGCACGAACATGCCAACTTGGACCAAATCGAGAGCCTGTATGTGATTGTCCACCTGGATATATGGGAAGTAGATGTGAATCTTGTTCATCTGGTTATCGTGGTAATCCATTGATACCCGGTGACATGTGTGTAGCTGAATCACGATGTGATCCTCATGGAAGTCTTACACCAAATCCTGATGCTGATGGAAAATGTCGATGCAAGGTATTTATTTCATAAATTATTATCTCCATAAATTTAAATAAAACTACTAGTAATATTGTTTTTTAAAAATTGCTGCTTGGATTATTGTTAATAACTTTCTTTTTTTTTTTAAATATTTTAAACATTGTAAGTATACATTAATTTAATATTTATAAATTTATTAAATTGTAAAATATATATTATTTTCTTTTAGAATTTTGCAACTGGTTTAACTTGTGACTCATGCAAGCCAAACACATTTAGTCTTGCTTCAAATAATCAATTTGGATGTATCAGTTGTTTCTGTATGGGTGTATCAAATCGATGCACAGCATCACACTGGTACAGAAGTGAGGTAAATATAAATTTTTCATAATTGTAATTTTCATAAACTTGTAAAATTAATTAATTTATAAATTATTTTTTCTTTATTTTATAGATTAAAGTTTCTTTTACAAATTCAATACGTGATTTTTCTCTTATTCAATCACAAAATCCAGATGCTACGTCAATTGTATCAGGAATACGTCTTGATACAAGTAGACGTGAAATTATTTACAATGAATTTCCAAATCGTGGTGGTAATGATGTTTATTATTGGCAACTTCCAAGTATATTCCTCGGTGATCAAGTTACATCTTACGGTGGTAGTCTCAAATATACCGTAAGATATGTTCCATCACCAGGTGGACAAAGTTCAAAAAATAGTGCAGCAGATGTTGAATTAATAAGTGTAATTATAATAATCAAATTCTACATATTTTTAATACATAAAAATATAAATTTAAAAACATTTAATTTATTTTATTTTTATTACAGTCAAATGATATAAATCTTTTGTATTATTCACGTAAATCACCAGAGCCAAATTCTGTACAATCATTTGAGGTACCACTTTTGGAACAATTTTGGCAACGAACAGATGGAACTCAAGCTGATCGTGAACATCTTTTAATGGCACTTGCTGATATTCAAGCAATTCGTATTAAAGCAACATACACAACGAACACAGATGAAACAGCAATATCACAAGTATCACTTGATAATGCTGAAAAATATAATACTGGCAAAGATCGTGCTGTTGAAGTTGAAGAATGTACATGTCCAGCTGGTTATACTGGTTTATCTTGTGAGGATTGTGCTGCTGGTTATACACGAGCTGGACGAGGTCTTTATCTTGGTACTTGTGAACCTTGTAATTGTAATGGACACTCAAGTCAATGTGATCCAGAAAATGGAATTTGTGAAAATTGTGCTGATCATACAACTGGTGATAATTGTGAAAAATGTGAAGCAGATTATATTGGTGATGCAACTCGTGGTGGTCCATATGATTGTATATCTGATACACATCTTGTTAAGCCTTGCAATCCAGCTGGTACAATGCAAGATTCATATCTCGTTGGACGATGTGAATGTAAATTAAATGTTGAAGGAGCCGAGTGTAATAGATGTCGTCCAGGTACATTTGGATTATCAAGTGATAATATTAATGGATGTAATCAGTGTTATTGTAGTGGTGTTACTGATCAATGTCATGAATCATCATTATTTATTCAACAAATTCCCATGTGGGTTTATGATACACGTCATGGTTTTACACTTACTGATACATCAAGACTTGATGTTATTGATGATGGATTTGAAATTAATGTTGCACAAAATGAAATTGGATATCGTTATACAACATTTAATCGTAATCGTAGATTATTTTGGTCATTACCAGCTATATTTACTGGAAATAAAATTAAAAGTTATGGAGGTAATTTAACACTTACACAAAGATTTACAGCAAGTCCAAATTCTAAAACTCTTGAAGATCAAGATGTTACACTTTTGGGTAATGGTATTACTCTATTTTGGACAAATCCAAAAAAATTAACATCTGATAATACTTTGGTAATTATTTTATTTAATTTTAATTGTTAAATTTTATATTTAATATTTATTTTTTTTTTTTGTGCTGGCAGACATACTCTGTGCCACTTAGAGAATCTGAATGGCGTAGATTATCAACAGAGGGTTTAAGAAGTGCATCACGAACTGATTTAATGACTGTATTATCAAATCTTGAATCAATACTTGTTCGTGCATCATACTCTGAAGGAATGATTACTTCATCAATTGGTGATATTAGTCTTGATACAGCTGTTGAAAATTTAACTGGTAAAAATCGTGCAACACAAATTGAAGCATGTAGATGTCCACTTGGTTATACTGGTACATCATGTGAAAATTGTGGACGTGGATATTATCGTGATATAAATGATAGATCAGTCAGTATACTTGGTTCTTGTAATGCTTGTCCATGCAATGATCATGAAGAAAGCTGTGACATGAGTAGAAATGGAATAATTAAATGTAGATGTTTATCTGGTTATACTGGACAATATTGTCAAGATTTAGGTGAGTTTATTAATAATAATAATGATAATAATAATAATAAAATTAATTAACAATACATATATTTATATTTTTAATTTGATTTATTAATTTTCATTTAATATAATGCATGATGATAATAATATTGCATGATATAATTAAGCCGAGCTAAGAGTAGGTTTAATGCCAATAAGAGCTGAAGTACCAAGAGGTTCAACAATTGAATTTAAATGTTCTTATGAACATGAAAGTAAGCTATATATATACTTTAATTTGGTACCATATATGAATTTACCATTAACTGCATGGGCCATGGAACCTGGTCCACTTGTTGAAAATGATACAAGTGCATATAAATTATGGAATGTTCATGTTGGTACTAATCCATGTAATGTTGAATGCACAATATTGGATCATCATGGAAAAGAATTGGCAAGATTATCAACTACAATATCAACAGGTTGGGCAAAACGAGAATAATTATTATTATTATTCTCGTTTGGCTTATTTGTATGTTCATCGTTATAATTGTGTGATGTTTTTATTTATTATTAAATAGAAAAATTTGTCTTTATGTATTTTTGTTTTAAAAAATTGTTAAAATATTTAGTTTTTTTATGGTTTAATTTAATTTAATTTAATTTTTTACAGTTGATTATCCACCTCCACCACCAAGTCCACCACCAACATTACAACCACCAAGAATTATTGTTTCAATTCAAGAAAAACAATTGCAAATTGTTGAAACTGGTAATACAGTTAGATATCGTTGTTCTGGAAGATCATTGGATAATGTAAGATAATTTATATATTTTTTTATAAAATTAAATTTCATATTTTAATGTTTATTTTAATTGTTGTTTGTAAAGACACCAGTACGTATTCATTGGGATAAAGAAGGAGGTAGATTACCAGATCGTAGTATGGATGACAAACAGGGTCTTCTTATTATTCGTGATGTCAGAGTTTCTGATAGTGGTGTATACATTTGCCAGGTCACTGATGATATTCAAGTTGTCATTGATAAAGTTACACTAACAGTTGGAGGTAAATATAATTAAATATAATTAAATAATTTACATAAATAAAAATTAACAATCAAATTTACATTAATTTATGGACGCAGATTTTCCTCAAAGTCTTTTAGACATTCCAGGTATCAAAAAAGAAAAAAAAAAAACAAATTATAATAATTAAATTAACTAATGATAAAAATTTTTTTCAAGGTTCAAATCCAGTTGAGCCAAAAGCTGTAATCCGTCCAATTTATCAACAAGTTAAAGAAGGTGATTCAGTTAATTTTGTATGTGAAGCTGAAGGTAATCCAAAACCTGAACTTGAATGGATTCGTATTGATGGAACAATTAATCCAAGTGCAACATTTATAAATGGAATTTGGAGTATACCATCAGTAACTAAAAATGATGAAGCAGAATATAAATGTATTGCTAAAAATAGTGTTGGTTCAAATGAACAAACAACAATTTTATATGTTGATAATAATCCAGATAAAGAAGAACCTCCTATTATACAAATATCTGGACCAACAATAACACCATCACAATGGATTGGTTCAAGTGGTGATACTGTACGTTTAATATGTTCACGTTTAAATTATCATAAAAGTATTGAATGGATAAGATCTGGTAGTTTGCCACTTCCACATTCAGCAAGTCAACATGATGGTGTATTAACAATACCAAATCCAAATGAAAATGATTCTGGTACTTATATATGTGTAGCAACAAGTTATCAAAATTTTGAGACAAGTTCAAATGCACAAATTACAATTCATCCACGTAGAAATCCACCGATGATTAATGTTGAACCCGAGAAACAAATAGTACAACAAGGTAAAATTGCTGAAATTAAATGTCTTGTTAATGACAGAGATCCAAATGTTGAAGTTAAATGGTTTAAATATGGTGAACAAGTACTTGGTCCACGTGCACAACAACATGATACAATATTAAAAATTATTGATATACAAATATCTGATCGTGGACGTTATATTTGTCGTGCAAATAATAGTGCTGGTACATTTGAAGCAAGTGCAATGATTGACGTTGAACGACGTGAAATACCAGTACTGGAACTTTATCCAAAAAATACACAAACAGTTATACTTGATGGTTCAGCTGATTTACAGTGTCGTGTTGTTGCTGGTTATCCAACACCAGAATTACACTGGTCAAGAAAAGATGGACGTCAATTTGGCACAAATATACAACAATTACCAGGTGGTCTTTTACGATTAATACATATATCATTAAATGATGGTGGATCATATCAGTGTACAGCTGTTAATGATGCTGGTACAACAACAGCATTTGCATATATTGAAGTACAATCAATGCCAGTTATAACAATAACACCAAAAAGTGGTATATTACCAGTTAAACTGAAAAATAAAATTTTATTAAGTTGTAATGCCATTGGTAATCCACCACCAAATGTTATTTGGAGTAAATATACAAATGGTTATCCACCAAGTATTAATCCATTAGTTAGATCACAATTATCAACAGCAATTTATGAAATAGCATCAATGTCAATTGATGATGAAGGCTCATATACTTGTCAAGCAACAAATGCAGCTGGTGTTAGTGAGGAAAGAGTACAACTTAGAATTGAAGATAATGAAGGATATGATGATGAAGTTAATTCAATTGATGATCCAGAAGCTTGTCGTGGTGATCAACCATGTAATTTAACACCAACACATCATCCAGATAATCAAATACTCATACCAACTAAACAGGGTTTAATAATACCAAATGAATATTTAAAAATTCCAATTGGTGGAAAAGTTGAAATGCAATGTCGTGTTATTGCTCCACAAAGAATTAATTTAGATTGGATTAGACAAGATCAAAGAAATCTACCATATGGAAGTACAATTAACAATGGAATATTAACAATAAATGATGTTAATAAAGAAGCTGCTGGTGAATATATTTGTCGTGGTTTTGATGATAATAATAATGAATTATTCCGTCAAAATGCATATCTTGAAATAATATCACCACCAAGAATAATATTAAATCCAAATAGACAAACTGTTGCACCAGGTGATAGTCCAACAATTATTTGTTCAGTAACTGGTGATCAGCCAATTAAAATTCAATGGGATTCTATTGGTAGATCATTACCATCATCTGTTATTAATGACAATGGATTATTAAAATTCAATAGTATAACATTTAATGATGCTGGTAAATATATTTGTAAAGCAACAAATGATGTTGGTACAGCTGAGGCTGTTGCTGAAGTTATTGTTAATGAAAATTATAATAGTGCTGATGTTAAAGCCATTGAAAGAGATGTTAAAACACTTGCTGGTAATTCAGTTAGATTAAGATGTGATACTAGAGAATCAGTATCAATTCAATGGACACGTGAAGGTTTACCATTACCAACAAATTCAAAAATTGTTGATAATCATTTGGAATTATTAAAAGTTAGACCTGAAGATAGTGGAAGATATTTTTGTCAAATTCGTAATTCACAAGGAACTGGATCAAGTGATTATATCAACTTTCAAGTTTCTCGTAAGTTAAAAAATTTATTAATTTTTATTATTATTTATTAATTATCATTGAAATATTTTTAATTTATTTCATGTCTTTTTAATAAATTTATATCTAAAAACAATTTAATTTGAATATAATCATAATTTTTTTTGTTTTTTTTTGCGTGATTGTGCTTGATAACATAAAAAAAAAATTTAATTTGTTTTGTGATTTTTTTAAAATTTCATAATCTCTTTTGTTTTTATTTATTTAATGTTTTACATATATTTAATTTAATCATCAAAACCGGATTATATTATTTAACAAACTCTGTAACATTAAAAAAAAAAAAAAGTCTTTTATTTTTTTTTTTATTTTCAATTTTGACATACGGGTTATGATTTAGTTGTTAATTCGCTTGCGGATTGCATGCCAATATATCCATCAATACAATGTGCAAATAATGGACTGTACCTATGCCGAAGTCAAGATTGCGTATCATTGGATTTTGTTTGTGATGGGTATGCTCACTGCAGTGACGGAACAGATGAACGTTTCTGCCGGATCACGCGATATCGACAATATCTACAAAGACGACGCGGTTTGTTTTGTAAAAAATTATGTTGTCGTATTTGTAAATATTTTATTCTAATTATTTTTTTATCTCTGTGTTTGTATATTGTTTTTTCCACATAGCCGATTGTACATTAGTAATCCAAGTAGTTGATAGAAAAAAAAAACAACAACAACTAATTAGCCGTAGCCAGCTCTAAAAACATTCTTTCGATAACATTGTTTCGTTAATTAATTTATCAGTATAGTTTTTTTTAATTTAGTCAAATGTTAAAATAGATATTTTAATAATTTTAGCACCAACTGGTCCAGTTATACGCATTGAGCCATCATCAACAATTGTTAATATTGGTGATACATTTAATTTACGATGTGAATTTACATCGAGAAATCCAAGTGCACCAAGATACAGATGGTACAAAGCTGATGGATCATTACCAGCAAGTGTTCAAGTCTATGAGGATCATTTAAAAATAGCCAGTGTTCAAATGAGTGACAGTGGTATTTACAATTGTCGAGTTGATACACAAGAAGGAATATTTGATAAAGACTACAATCTCATTGTTCAAGGTATAATTTTAATTTAATTATATAAATTATAATTATAGTTGATAATACACTTTTTGAATAACATAAAAAATCACATTATATGTTTGTTTTTATTTTGTTAATTGTGCACTCTTTTGGCAATGTGTAAGTCCCCTAGTTCCTATAATATAAATAAAAAAAAAAAGGAAAATAATATTGTAATAAATAAAACAAAAGTATCTAGATAAATTTTTTTTAATAATAAATATTTAAAATTAGGTGGTGAACATGAAAATGATGAGCCAGCAATTGAAATGAAAAGTGTAGCATATGGATCACCAGTTGATTTAACATGTCGTGCTAATTTACGAGGTCCTGTAACATATCAATGGAATAAAACTGATGGTGATCTTCCTTTATCAACAACAAGTGAGGTAAATAATCAAAATTTTTAATCAACAATAAATAAAATTAACTAATCAATTTGATAATTTAATTGCAGAATAAGCTAACAATAATGAGAGCAAATGAATTAGCAGCTGGAACATATATTTGTTCAGCAACAAATGGTATAACAAATACAGAAGTACCAGTGATACTTGTTGTCACTGGAATTGTTCCAAATTTCAGTCAAGCACCACGTAGTTATATATCATTACCACCATTACCTGATTCATATCTTAAATTTAATATTGAAGTATCATTTAAACCAGAAAATCATAATGGTATTATTTTTTATAATGCTGAAAGATCAGATGGACTTGGTGATTTTATTATTCTTTCATTAATAAATGGACATCCTGAATTCAAGTAATAAATTTAATAATAATAATTAATATATATATAATTTAAATTATAAACTTAATATTAATATTATTTTTAGATATGATTTGGGCTCGGGAACAGCAACAATATATTCAGATAGACCAGTGACACTTGGTGAATGGCATACAATTAAATTAAATAGAAATCGTAAAGAAGGAATAATGATGGTTGATGGTGAAGGTTCATACAAGAGTGAAAGTACTGGAAGAAAACAAGGACTTGATTTAAAAGAACCATTGTACATTGGAAATATTCCAGATTATGTTATTATGAATCAAAACATTCAAATTGGTAGAATTGGTTTTGTTGGTTGTATATCAAAGCTTGAATTAAATGATAGAATTATTGAACTTACTGGTAGTTCAACAAGTAGTGTTGGTGTTACTACATGTGAAACTTGTGCTGAAAATCCATGTAATAATTCTGGTGTTTGTCAAGAAGCAACAACAAAATCAGGCTACAGATGTCTTTGTCGAGTTGGTTACAGTGGACAACATTGTGATAGTACTGGTAAATCTTGTCTACCAGGTATGTCATAATTAATTACCTCATAGCTTTGTTAATTTTTTAAATTATTATTTATAAATTTTCATGATTGAATTTAAATTTTAGGCATTTGTGGAAGAGGAAGATGCATCAGTACTGAGACAGGTTTTGATTGTCTTTGTCCACATGGTACACAAGGACAACGATGTGAAGAAAATGTTGATATTAAAAATCCAGCATTTAGAAATGAACATGCTTATCTTGCTTATCAAACACCAAAAGCAATGAGGCGGTAAGTTTTTATATTTTATTTTTAATTTTATATCAAATGCCCGTTGCATGAGCATGCTGTTATAAATTTGATATTTGGTTCGGAATTTTCTACGTTCTGTCTGCAATATATTAGTTTATTTTATTTATTTTTTTTCTTATTTTTTTTTATTTTAAAATGTATGAAAATAAATTTATCAATCGATGGACGCTGCAGCTGGCAAGGACAAGTTTCGATCCAAACAAAAAACACTGGAATATTATTATATGATTTTTTTTTTTTTGTTTAAATATTATTTTAATATATTATTATTTTATAATTTTTGTATTATTTTAAACGTTTATTTTCAGGCCATATTCAGCAGATAAATATAAATCAAAAAGATCGCATGCAAGATCATATTTGGAACAACTTAAAAACTCCAGATCATCACATCATCACGACAATAAAATATAGTTTTATTTTTCTACATGAAAATATCTTTAAAATAAAAATATAATAATATCAATAATTCAAATATTTAATTAAATAATAGATAAATAATCTTATATAAATTTTTTAAAATTAACAATTTTTATTTTTCTTTATATATTTTTTGAAAAATCATATTTTTTACATTTTTTAAATCAATTGGTTTTTACTATGGTGCTAAATACAACCGTGACATTAAATAATTATTATTATATTTAAAAAAAAAAATTTTTTTTTGTCTGTATAGCTTTATTATTTGAACAAACAAAAGAAAAAAAAAAATTTTAAAATTGTCTTTTTTTTTTTTTTCTAATTCAGTCATATTGTTTTTTTAAAAAGAAAAAAAAAATGCATCAACGTCTAATAAACACTGCCGTGTTTGCATTTAATCATGTGGTGTTTTAAATATATAAATATTTTTTTTTGTTTCATTTTTTATTATTATTATTTTTTACCAATTGTCGTGACGTTTTAAATGCAACACTTGTTGTTCGTTGCTAGTAGTCAATTTATGTGTCGTACTTGTACTTATATATTCAAAAAAAAAAAAAAAAATTCTAAAAAACATGAAATTATATTATGCTCTGCTATTTTATTAAATAGACATTTATATTTTTTTGCAAGCAAATAAAAATTTACGTGACAATCGTATTATAGCTTAAATAAAATTTGTTTTTTTTTTTATTTCATTTATTCAGTGTGCTTGAATTAAATTGAATTAAATATATTATCAATTTATTATGTGTATGATTTTTATTTTCTAGATGAAAAATGCTTGATAATTATAAAAAAAAAAAAATTAATATTAAAAATTCCATTTAATAATATTTAATATTTGTTTGTGTTATTGAAATTAAAAAAAAAAAAAATATGAAAAAAAAAAAAATTAGGCTTAAGCTATCAATGAGTTTTAATCCATCGGACAATGGAGATGGAATATTGATATATTGTTCACAAAGTGAAGAAGGCTATGGTGATTTTGGTGCTCTAATAATAAAAGATCGTCATGTTGAATTTCGTTTTGATGTGGGAACAGGAATGGCTGTTGTAAGATCAAATTATATTATTCAACCAGGTGTATGGACAAGATTAACACTTAATCGTGATTTTAAAGATTGTAAATTATCAGTTAATGGTGAGCCACTTGTTGAAGGTTTATCACCAGGTACTGCTAAAACAATGACACTAAATACACCACTCTACGTTGGTGGTGTCAATAAAACAAAAATAACAATCAATAAAAATGTTGATGTTTCAAGACACTTTCATGGATGTATCAATGAGGTATAAATTTTATCAACTTCCCCTTACTATAACAATTATTAATGTCTTTTAATTTTAGCTTGAAATAACATCATTAAATTTAAATCTACTTAAATCAACAATTGATTCAACAAACATTGAAGACTGTAAAATATCAACAATTAAAAAAACAAATATAAATTCAACAATTAATTTAAATTATACAACAAATAAATTTACAACAACTTTGCCATATAATCCATGTGATTCAAGTCCTTGTCATCATGGTATTTGTCAATTATCTAAAAATTTTTATGGCTATTCTTGTACATGTGAATATGGATATGTTGGATTAAATTGTGAAAATGTACTTAAACAATGTGAATTATTAATACCATGTAAAAATAATGGTAAATGTAATGATCTTCATGGTTCATATAAATGCAATTGTCCACTTGGTTTTAATGGAAAAGATTGTGAAAAACGTAAATATAAATTATTTCATTTAATAATTTGTAAATAATAAATGTTTTTCTATTTTTTTTAGATATTAAAATTGCTTATGATGTTAAATTTCATGGTGATGGATGGTTAGAAGTACAAAGATCACTAATGAAACATGAAGATGACAGTGAAATAATTGGTTTTGAAATATCAACAAATCAAAGTGATGGTTTGATAATGTGGCATGGACAAACACCAAATGATTTAAATTCAAATGACTACATTTCTCTTGGTGTTGTTAATGGGTAAATAAATATTTTAAAAATAAATTTAACATTCAATAATATAAATTTACTATGTTTTTTTAGCTATGTTGAGTATCAGTATGATTTGGGATCTGGTCCAGCAATTTTACGTGTTACAACAAGACGTGTAGATGATGGTGAACGTCATCGTGTTATTTTAAAACGTCAAGGAAATGAAGGAAGTATTGAATTAAATGGAGAATACTTGGAGAGTGGTGTTAGTGATGGTTTACAACAAATATTAAATACACAAGGAAATGTTTTTCTTGGTGGTGTACCAGATTATGCAATAACACATGGAAAATATCATAATGGATTTTCTGGATGTATTTATACACTTGAAGTTCAAGATTCAGGTGCTATTAATATTGGTGATAATTCATTGAGAGGACAAAATGTTTACTCATGCACCAGGTAAATTATTTTCTAATTTAATTATCAATTTTATAAAAATTTTAATAATGTAGAGACACATCTTTTTCATGCTGCTATTGTCAGAGTCAAATGGCATCCATCATCTTTGGTATTTACTGATCCAGATAATGATATTTTTGATGCATTTATACCACCACCACCTGTTAATATAATCCATCCAAAACCAACAGTCAATTTATCATCACAAAATTTTAGTTTTCTTTATGTTATAACAATTGTTGATACTTTTATAAATGCAATTTTAAATTGCTCAATAATAAATGATAATTTACAATATTTTATTCGATTAATTGAAACATTAATATTTGGAAATTTTGTTAAATCATGTATTGTTAATTTTTTAAATATTTAATTAATTATAAAAAAAAAATTATAATATTGTAAAAAAGATAAACAAATATTTTGATGAATGACCAAAAAAAAATTTGGAATATTTTTTTCTTTATTTGACGTAATTGTTTATAGAAAACGTCAATGATTTTGATGTTCCAAAAAGATAATAATATGTTAAAAGTTATTTTGTATATAGTAAAAAATTTATATTTTAATTTGTTTATTAATAATAATGTTTTTACAGTGATCAAATGTATTATTCATCAAATGATCTTCCAATTCGAGGTGATCTCGATGGTGTCAAAAGCTGGCACTAATAAATTTGCTTATAAATAATAGCTGTGCTTGAAAAAAATAATTAAAATATCATTCATTAAACTTGGATATTGTGAAAAATATAAATGCATGATAAAAAAAATTATAAAATATCTTGATAAACAGCTAAAATTGTTCATCAACTATTTATTATTGAATGAAAAATAATTAAAAAAAAATAATTTCAATGCTTTGATAAATTATCCAAATGAAAAAAATATAAAAATATCTGAATTAATTATTTAAAAAACAAATTCATTATCATATTGAGAGTATCCAACTGTGCATGAAAATTATTTAAATAATGTATTTATATTTCTGCATCAGTACGATTAATCAAAAATAAAATAGGTCAATTAAATAGCTACACTGGATGTTTTGATATTGTTGATAAAAAATTGCTAAAAAAAAAAAAAATAATAAACGCACCAGTGTTGACTTTACAACATAAACAACTTGTTATTAATGTAAAAATAATAATGTACTGATTAACAACATGAAAGTAATGAATTTTCTAATTATTATAAACAAAAAAAAAAAAATCAGAAAACTATGAAAGTGTAGCATGTATCTTGTTGAAAATGAAATGACAATAAATATACTTTTGATATAAAAAAAAAATAATATACAAAAAAAGAAAAAAAACCATGAGTTTTATTTAATCTACCTTTTTAAAATGAAAAAAAAAATATTATTTATTTAACAATTAATTATCTCAGTAGGTATTATTTAAATTCGTTCGAAAAAAAAATTTAAATTTCGAAAATTTAATCGAAATTATTTTTTAATAATTAAATATTTATTGTAAATGACAAAAAAAAAAAACCATGATATCTCATTTTTACATAAATAATAAACTTGTTTACTCAACAAAAAAAAAAAAGATAATAAATTATTATTTAAATATTTAATTATGAAAAGAAAAAAAAAAGAAAAAAAAAAATTAATAAAGGTAAATTTTTAATTAAACAACATCTTGCTACGTATCAATTCTGTATCCAGATATGAAAGGTAAACCAGTTCCAACTTGTTTTTGATAATTGACATATTCATCATCAAAAAAATTCAACAATGTTATTTCTTCAAGAATAACACGATCATGAAAAAATCTCCATGATGCAATTGTATATGCAAGAAGACAAAATGGATTTTGCAAAATTAACTGTAAAAATTAAACAATAAATTACATTACTTGATTTAAAAAAATTAATTTTAACAAAAAATGATGTATTACCTGTGTTCCAATTGACCAATAGAACCAGCCAACATAACTTGGATGCCTGCAGAGTTGATAAACACCATGTGTTATAAGTTGATGATCATGTGATTTTTCAGTTTGTAAAATATGATTAAAATTATGACTAGCAGTTATCATAGCTAATTTTCTCAACACTTCACCACCAATACACATGAATAAACCAAAATACGAAACAATTGTTGATGTTTTTAAATCAGGATAATAATAACGTTCAATGATAAATTCAATCCAACTTGAAGCAGCAGCAATACCATATGCTAAACTGTGTTGTAGTACAAAGCTATCAATACTAACTGCTTTTGGATTTGTCCAGGCTATTGCTAAAAATTCAGAGTAATGAAATGTTGACAGAACAATCATATAGAGACCAAATGATTGCCATGTTCTTTCACCAAACACACCAATTATACATCCAATACCAGTTGTGTAACCAAGAAATATTGATCTCACTGATACCTTTAACAAAAATTTAACCAGCAATTATGTTATTGTTTTTTTTATGTTTATAATTTTATTACTTACTTGATAAATAAAATCTTTAAATGCAATTTTAATGAGAACATTTAAAAA
Source organism: Aphidius ervi (assembly GCA_015776835.1). NCBI lineage: Eukaryota > Metazoa > Arthropoda > Insecta > Hymenoptera > Braconidae > Aphidius > Aphidius ervi. The sequence goes on from MKYW01000022.1 coordinate 1,041,536, forward strand.
TGTAAATTGTAAAATGTGGATCCACCAAAAACTATTTATAATGGACCTATCATCAAGTGATAATTTTAACAAAATGTGAGATATTATTGCCAAATTTGAAGCACTGATAAATGACACTAAACTAACTCTTCCATCTTTACCGAGTTTCATTTTTAATTTTTTTAAGTACAAATTAGGTTTTTTTTAAATAATTTTAGCAAGTATTTATTTTTATTTATTTTTTTTTAATTAAATTGGCATCATGACTAGAGATCCAAATAATAAATTAAAAAAACAACTGCAACTGCAGTGCTATTATTGTAACGAGTTTTTTTTGTTTTTTGTTTTATTTAAAAAAATATATGAAAAACAATTAGGCCATTGTGAGGTTTGTCTTTTTGACTGTTGTCAGTTGACACAGCTGATCGACCGGGTTTGTTAAACAATAATATTAACGAACTGTTCCGATGATTGCCGATGATTTTTGCAAGCAATTTTCAGCGCTACTTTCAACAGTAACGGATATATTTACAACTTCTTCGTTTACACTGTCGGTAACTTGTTTAAAATATTCAAAATGAATTTTGCGGGGGTCGAAAAAATGAAAACACTTTCTATTGACAATAAAAGTATTATTTTTTTTATCATAAATAATTTTAAATAATTCATATACAGTTAAAGAAATTTCATTTTTTGTCTTATATATTATTAAGTTATAAATAAATAATTATTTTCTCAATTATACGTACGTGTTCTTTAGCTACGTCTTTTCCAAATCACCCAGGAGGTAAGACGTCTGATTCGTTTTTTTTTAAGTGGTTTCTCCAATAGACCTATTCCACTATAAAATTACGCTTTTCGCAAGTCATAGCTGCAGCTATAACTATTTCGATTTATAAATTTTTCGATTGCGCTTATAGCAGCAAATCGTCGCACTGCGCTCTCAGCTGCAAGTGTTTGTACTGCGCTTTTAGCTGCAAGTACGCGGATAAAAAATTCTGGAAAAATAATACGGAATTTTTTTTTGAAGTAATCATTTATTTGATAGGACATTTCTTTTACTTTATTCACTTCATTCACTATGTCACTATCGGTCACTATGATTACTTCACGCTAATTTCCCACGTAGCTGCAAGTATACGTACTGCGCTTATTGTCGGAATTATTTGTACTGCGCTTGAAGCTGCAAGTACGGAGGGTTTAGAAACGAAAAAATTAACAAAAAAAAAACAAAAAAATAATGATTAAACACAGCCACAATTATCAATATTACCATTACCATATTACCAATCCTTGAATGTACCACCGAGTTCCTCCGCATCTCCATCATTGACCATCTACTTCAGCAATCTTTTAGAAATCGTCCCATGTCCTTCCTGCTCTTCCTTCGTTGACCATCTGCTTCAGCAATCATCCAGAAATTGTCCAATGTCCTCCCTGCATCTCCTCCGTTGGCCATCTGTTTAAGCAATCTCTGGAATCAATTTTTCACGCAGTATTTAAAAACTAAAAGAAATAAATTTTTTTTTTTTTGGAAAAGTGCGTAAAATGTCAAATAAAAAAATCTTACATACTAACATACATCGCGATTGGAAAAGGGTAATAATTTATCTATTATAAATTATCACGATAGATTATAATACATCCTAATCACCCTCGTCTACTCTGTTTGAGATAGACAAGGTTGATCCATTTTGACTCTCACTCTACCGCCATTTAATCTGGCATCAAAATTGAATATGATCATTCACAAAAATTGTCAAAATGAATCTAAAAAAAAATAATTTGGGAACGACGAGAATTTTCAAAAAATATAAAAAACAATTTTTTGAAACTTCAAGGACATTAGAGCACTTTTCCGGGATGGGTTAAAAATTACAACTAGTCAGTCGTGATCCTGGCTTTTATTCACACTTTGTGGATCCTGACTAGAGGGACTTAACTTATTACAGCAAACAGCAAACATGTCCAGGTAACCTCTAATAATCCAACTAAAGTATTCAGGCAAACTCCAATAATCCAAATAAAATGTCCAGGTAAATTTCTCAGCAAATCCATGAAGATAATTCCAAGTAAATGACTCGTTCTAATCCAAAAAGGCACTTTTTACACTCATACACTTTTACACTTTTTTGAAGTAATCAATCACTATCGCGCACTATGATTACTTCACACTTGCAATTTTATTTTTATTTCTAACCAAACTCGACGGACCGAAACGTTTTAAAAGATGTTCACGCGGCACGAACCGAAAAAAAACTGACTAGAAATCGTCTAGGACAGCCCTTTAAATACCACAAACGAAGACCAGAAATTTCTATTTTCTATTTGCTTTACTGCGCCCTCTGCAGATGAGTCACAGGTTGCGAACAGCAGGTAAAACTTTTTGAAACATGTTTGGCATATGTGCTGCAGCATAACGTTCAGATAAAAGAGAAAATTTTGACAACACATGTCGTCCAAGTGAAAAAAAAAAATGTTCAAGACAATTTTCTTGTCCTTGAAAAATAAAATTATTTAATTTATATATATATTTTAAATAAAATAAAAAAACAACTTTTGCTTTTTATATTTTAATATTAAATTGATGATAGAAATGGATGATTCCTTGATTAAATATTAATTATCAAGCTTGAATTAACAATGAAATATCTAATTAAAATTCATAAAAGCCAGCCCTGGTGAAAATGATTTCTCCGATTTTCTCCGAGTTTTGAAAATCAGAGTAATTCGGAAAAAATGTAACCGGAGAAATCATTTTCACCAGGGAGCTGTTTTTTTTAAGCTAAATTTGATGACAATTCACTTGCAGTTGCAGACTTGAATCTTGATCAATAAATTTATCAACTGTAAAAAAAACATTTGTAAATTTTTATTTGTAATATATAAATGATTTTATTTATTTATTTATTAACACAATGATTTTTAATTACAAGGCATTTTTTAATATAATCCAAAGCAACAAACAAAACGAGTTTTTTTTTTTTAACAATATTGTGAATTGATTGGATTATCAATATCCGGTTATTTTATTCAATTAAACGTGAGTAAAATTTAACATGAAAAATTGATTTATATAATTTAAAAATTACATGTACTATTGATTTGTTGATTGAAATTTTTTGCTAGGTTATTATGTTAATTAAAAAATTCTTAAAATTTACATGTCAAGAGTGTATTTAAATTAATGATTATGACCCATTAAAGTACAACTCAAATATATTATAAAATAAAATGTAAATATGTACATTTACAGAAAACAATACGTGGATTATTATCATAAAACAATATATTATCATCAAACGAGGTCGATCGATCAACCCTCTTGTTCATGCATCAAACCACCTTCAATTTTCTCATCAAAATCATTAATTTTCCATTAAAAATAATAACCAATTATAATTACAATAATGATAATAATAAATAATAAATAATAATACATTAAATTAAGCAAATCAAAATTAATAAATGTATATCTATATAAATAATTACTTAATTATTCAAATTAAAACGTATTTTTTTTTTAAGGAAAGATCACTTAAAATTTGAAAGTGCTTGTGGCTTTAATTAAAAGCTCAGTGTAAAAAAAAAAACCACATTAAAGTAAAACGATGCCCAGGGGGTTCCTTTTTTTTATTCTGAAAATAAAAATTATCTTGTGGTGAGTAGTTTGTCTTTGTTGGTTTTTCTTTTTAAGCTAAATGTACTTGGTCATTTGTGTAAAATTGAAGAAACGTGTATCCCTAACAAGACCAGTTATAATAATTAATTATTTATATCTAGGGACTTGATTTTTGAATTATATTTAATGACATTTTATGTAGCTGATAAAATAATATTTTTAGTGATAAAAAGAAAGGTGAAATTAATTAAATATTTAAAAGTTTTAAATATTTTTTTGGTCGGTTTGATTAATGTCTGTTGTAAATTTAAATTGGTACTTTTAATTTGTGTCTTTATTCATATTTTGTATATCTTATTTTGTGTTTTAAAGGTGTTGATTTCATCAAGAGACACCAAGAGTAGTGTGAGAACATCGTAAAGTCACTTCTTGGATGTTTGAATTGGCTCTACTTTCTTGAAACCACCAATTTACTTTTGTCCTGGCCAAGAGGGAAAATGAGGTCGACATTCATCTTGATAATTAAAACTCGCTGGTTGATGTTTAAAGTAAAAAAGTAGTAATTTAAAAAATCTTTATCATCACACATTTGATCATCCAGTAGTTTAACTAATTTTCAAAATAAAAAAAAATACAACAAATCATATAAGTCGTTGGAAAACTGTGCCAAACCTGCTGGCGTTTTTTTATTTTCTCTTTTTTTTTCACCCTGAAACAAATGTCCCTGTTGTATTTTGCCCCAGGTTTATTATACATATAATTTTTCATCTAGATGTTTAAATTTATGCTGTAATAATTGCCAATGGGAATACTGATATTTTTTATTTATTTATTTATGTTTTTAGAAGTGGAATCAACTTGACACAAACAATTTTTTTATTTCGAAATATTTTCTTTTTTTTTTTTTTTGTCACAGGGAAATAAGGTAAAAAAATTTTTCATAAAAATAATAAATTAATTTCAAAATACTTTTAATAGTTGACAAGTACATTGAAGTTTTTTTTTTTTTTTTTAATTAATTTTAACAATTAAATATTTATTTGATGATAATGAGTTTGAAAAATTATTTAAATTATATAATTTTTCTAAATATATTGTCTAAAAAATTATCATAAAAAAACCTAGGTCACAGATTTGTTTTTTTTTTCCTTTTTTTTTTGCATGAAAAAAATGTTGATGCAGCAATTTCTTGGTTTTTTTTTTTCATTTTGATATGTAAAGCTATCCGTAGACTCAATGTTTCTCAATTTTATTTACATCTACTACTATTTTTATTATTTTTTTTATCACTATTTTTATCATATCGTAAATCTACTTGGAATATATTTTATGTTCAGATCATCGAACACTGAGAAAACAAAAAAAGACTGTTAATATTTTCAAACAAATATGTGTAAAAATATTTTATTCTTTGAGACGTTGCTGTTACTTTTTTTTTTCATTGTAATATATTTAGTTTTTTTTTGTTGATTTATCTACTTTTGATATTAATATTTCCAAGTAAATTTGGAACAGCATACTGTTGGCTGTATTGTTATCCTATACTGGATCTGGTTGTGGTGCCAAAAGTTGCATACTCGATGATTTTGCAATCTAAAAACATAAAAATAAAAATGAATAAATCATTCTATATCACTGCCATTTTAATTTAGATTGAAATAAATTTTTTAAATAATTCATTTACCTGTTGTTTTGATTGTTTTTGTTTTCTAGAATAAACCTTAACAATGTGACAATTGCAAGCAACAGATACAGCAACACAAAGTCCCTAGAAATCAATAAGAAAATTAGTTAATTAATGTGTCATTTTTGAACAAGAAAAAAAAGAAATTAATTAAATTTACCTGGAGTGAATGACCAGTGCAAAAAATTGCCCAAAAAACAGGAACTTTCCAGACTCTAGCAGCAATACCACAACCAGCAATTAGACCAATGATCATGCATATTTTTAAAAATAACACCAACTGCAATGAACGTCTTCTTTTCATTTTTTCACGTTGTTTTACTTCAAGTTGCATACTGCAAGTATATCTAAAAAATTTATCTCAACTTAGTACATTAATTACAATGCATTATTATTATTATTTTTTATTGATAACAATAGCATTATTTACCTTGAAACAATTGCTGCCTTGACGAGATAATATCCTGAGATAAGAAGAAGTACAATAATAGGCAAACCGTAAGTATAAACAGTTGCTTTTGCTCCAAGAAACCTGCAAATAATTGTTCCTTTATTTTTATTACTTGCTTGGGTATTTATTAGTGTGTGTGGGTTTTTTTTTCATCAATAAAATAGTAAATAGAAAGAAGAAAATAATTACAGTTTGAAATATTATCAGTAATTTATTTGACAAATGGATAAATTTTTTAAATAATAAATGCTTATGTGATTTTGCACTTTGGTTAAATAAATATGACAAGGATCATCTGAGTATGTCTATCATCTTGCTTTCAATTGTTCTCTGTATGGTTTCAAAGCACGTAATGTAGGTGAGTGTGATCTGTGACCCTTTTGTCTACTAGCTATTGTTCAAAAAACCATTCAAATTATTCGGTTTCATGCTCACCACTGTGATAATTTATCATTTTCAAAATTTCAAAGCATTCATATATATATATATACTAAATTCAATATTTTCTTTTATTCATTTTTTTCTTTTTAATATTTTTTTTTTTTGTAATAAAAAAAATATCTTTTATTATATTTTATGTTTTTAAGCTGAATTATGTACCATAAAATTGGACATTGGTAATATTGGAAATATAAATCGATAATGTTATTAAAAATAATAAAAAAAAGTTCTTCAAAGTTAAGCTCGTTTTAATGATCAAATGACTATTGATAATATTTTTTTTTTACTTATATTTTTTAATATCAAAAACAATAAGTTTTTAATATTTTTTTTGAGGTAAATATAATGCTTTTTCAAACAACCGCACGTCAAACTTTTTTAATTTATTTTTTATTAATATACTTTTTTGACAGTATAAAAAAGCATTTTTATTTATATAAATTAAATTATTAATAAATAAAATTAATTAAATTAAGAAGTAAAGTTTTTCAAGCTGCCAACAGCTCAATAGAAAATTTAACTGAGTTAGTTTTTATTGTAAAAGACTTTTCCTTTGTTTAAATATTTTTTTAGATTATTCAAAAATAATTACAGTTGAAGTTTAAAAATGAGCGAATATTTATCAATAAAAAATAATAAATATAAAATAAAAAAAAAGTATTAAAATCAATAAAAATAAATGAAAAATAAAAATAAAAAAAAGACAAAATATGACAAGACAAGACATGAAATTATTTCTATATCTCAAAAGAGAATAATTAATTTTTTATTTTTTTCAATTGTAATATTTTTTTCATTTTATATTTCTTTTTTTAATTTAATTATTTTTGATAATCTAATAAAACAATAGATTCAAATAAAAGTGAAATTAAATTTTTCTTGAAGAGTAAAAGAATTGTTATTTTGACAATATTGCTTCATGCAATATTTTTTTATTTTTTGAATATATAAAAGAGAGCTTTTTTCTATAGAATATTCACAATAGCTTTCATATAAATAAAATGAAAAAAATGTGTTTGAATAGAATGACATATATATTACCAACAGTTGAAGGGTGTCAAATCCTTAACGTTCCAAATATCATTTTTTTCTTGTCGTTGTATATGAATAGCACCGAGGAGTGTTATTAAAGGTGCACCCCAGGCAAATAAACTATATTTAAGATATGTTGGTGGATCATCTCTGCTTGGTAATGAAGCGACTGTTGCGTATAAATGATGGCACATTGCCGCAAGCCAACATACAACTGATACCCTCAAATATTGAAGGCTCAAACCCAGTGATATACACAGCTCGGAATCCTGAAATAAACATTAAATTAAATTAATTTAAATATTACATAATTAATAATTAATGAGGCTGTTTAAATTTTTTTTTTTTTTTTGCTAATTTTAAATTAATATTCACAAGAATTATATCGCTTTTTTTTAGCCTTTGAAAATAATAAAAAATCAATAGAAAATTACACGACAAATTTAATAATTATCAAGTTAAAAAAATTAATAAAAAATTAATATTTTTAATTGGCAAAATAGATTTACAATTCTTTAAAATTCCATTTTAACATTTACATGTTTTTTTTTTTATTTCAACGTGTGTATTTTACTCATATTTGAATGAAAAATATTTTTTTTTAAATAAATTTTCTTTTAAATCTGATAATTTAGTTGATTTAATATTGAAAAAAATTATTTTAAGATTAAAAGTTGAGCTTTTCTTTGACACAGCTGTCTATCCCTCGATAATTAAAATTTATATTTTTCATATTTTCTTTCGAGTTCTTTGTTTTAAAATTTTTTACTGAAATATATTTTTATTATATACAATGATAGCAATACGTCAAGTATCTACCATACACTGTGGTCCATTTAAAAAATAAAAAAAAGTGCTATTTCTTTTGTGTGGCACGTTCGTAGAGAAATGACAGGAAGTGAGTAAAAGAGTACTGTAAAAAAAGCTTTTTCATCCAACTTCCGGTTACTATCTATGTAGGCACGTACAACGATTTTTATTTTTTTTATTTTTATATTTATTGGCAACCCCTTTTTATTTTATCCCTCTACTCGTTTTTTTTTTTTTTCTAGTTTTGTCTTTTAAATTTTTTTTTTCCTTTTATTTCTTTAGTGTTCTCTCTTAAACTTTGAAATACTTTTATTTTTTTCTTTCTTTTTTATTATATCACTTTTTATTGTTTTATTTTTTTACATCTTGCCAAGATGCAAGCTCTATTTCCGTAATCACTTTTACCTTTTACAACCACTAGTTTCTTTTTTTTTTTATATTTTTTTTTTTAATCGGTATTTTACAGTTTTCGTGTGTTTATTATTATTTTCATTCAATATAACTTGTATAATTTATTCTATGATTATTTATTAGAAAAAAAAATTATAAAATTTATAAATTTTATTTTATTTTCTTTGACATAAAATTAATTAATTAAATTAGATTTTTTTTATTAATTATTACATAAAATTTTATATGATTTATTAAATATTAAAAAAATTTAATTTATTTTTATCTATTTTTATTTTTTAAAAATAAATAACAGCATAAAAAAAAAATAGAAAATATAAATTTTAAAAAACTTTTTTAATTACAGTTTTTTAAGTTTATTAAAAAATATTAATTTACAAAATTTATCGACAAATATAAGCAGTTAAATTTTCATCAAATATCAATTATTAATTTAATTTAAACAAAGGATATTTTGTAAAAGGATTTCAATGGGATATAGTCAAACACAAATGAGAAGATAAATAAAAACAAATTTGCAGTCATGATATTTGACTGTTTATATATTTAACATGATTATATTCGTATGATAATTATTCAATGAACTGAATGTGATCAAAGTAAAATTATTTGACATAAACAAGATATTTTCATCGTGTATCTAATATATATATCTGCCTTTCCGATCAATAATATTATTACATAATTCAATTCGCTGTTTATACAATAAAAAAAAATTACTCTACCAATAAAATTACTAATTAATAATAATATTAATAATTCAAATATTATAAACCACATATTAATTTATCAGCTTTGATATTTTCATGTACATTGTATGAATAAATTTTATGTCATGAAAATTTTCACGAAGAATATCGACTAAATTTAAACCATATGCGGGTATGTATTTTTTTTTTTCAAAACATAATTGAATCATGTAACAAAGCGGGTTTTAATCTGATAGTAAAAAATAGTTTGATAAAAAAAATTTAAATAGTAACAATAGAGATTTTTTGTTTGGATATTTCCCGACAGATTTTATACTGATAAAAATCTTTTTCAAAAGCTTTCGGATAACTCGTTTGTATACTATAATTGAAAACATAAAGAAAAATAAAAAATAGATTTATAAAATTGGAGAATGAATAAAATAAATGATGAAATTGTATTGAATTTTCGACGTGAATAAATAATGTTGTTTGTATTTTAGACATACCATAAGCAATTGTACATTTGTTTCTCAGTGAATACAATTAATCTTATCTATATTTATGTAAACATTAAATTGTATATGCATTGAGGGTTTAATTCGTGTTTATACATGTTCTGGAAAATCAATTGCATGACAAAGACAAATGCTTAAAATTGATGTTACAGCAAACTTACAACAAATTCCAATGATGCAATATTTGCGTATTTGTGTCACGTTGTAAATAACTTTTAGAAATTTATTTTTATGCATTTGTGTGTTTTTTAAAATTTTAATAGTTATATTTTTATGATAATTAGTTGATGAAAAATATTTAAAAATATCAAAATATAATTTTAGTATTTAATTTTTATTAAAAAATTAATTTTAAAATATTCTAAAAGTACAAATAAATAATGCAATGTTAAATCAAAAATTTAAACTTTTATTTTATATGTAAAAAAATGGCTTTATTTATCTAGCTTTTAAAAATATTAAATTATTATTTGTTTATAATTAATTTTATGAATAGGATTTTTTTTAAATTATAAAAATTTAACGTGTTTTTTTTTTGTTTCTAAATTATTTACAGATATTTATATTCATAAAATTTATATGAATTTTTTTTTAAATTTAATAAAACAAAGAAAAAAAAATTGTTTAGTAGAATATTAAATGAAAAAAAAAAATATGAATATAACACCTTTGTGATTATACGTCTGGGTCCAAGAATTTGTGAATAATAAAATGGAAAAAAAATATATAAAAAAGGATGTTTTATGAAGACAGCTTTCGCACAGGGGAATGCAAAAACTAAGAAAAATAAAAAAAAAGAATTTTTGAACAGATCATCTGGCTATACGACATGACTAAAATATTTATCATGAGAAAATATTTTTTATATTTTATATTTTATATATACGCTTGGGGAAAATCTTTAAAAACGTCCAGAAATTTTTATTTTATAGTTTTTTATTTCTTGCACGCAACACACGTCAGAAAAAAATATAAATTTTTACTTTTTTTTACTTTTTTTAACTCTGTATTTTTTACTGTTTAATAATTCTTTTTTTTTTTTTTTTTT
>MKYW01000022.1:1052225-1068962 GCA_015776835.1 Aphidius ervi
TTTCTGCTGAAATACTTTGTTGAATTTATAATTTCATTTTCCAACTGTTTAATTTTTTTTAAATAATTATTCTATGTTTTATTTGACATGATACAGCTCGTTTTAAAAATTGTAGAATTTTTTTACCACAAAATAGCTAGAATACATGAAAAGTTTAAAAAGAAAATAATAAAAAATTGACATAATAAAAAGTGGTTCTACATAAAAAGTAATGAAAAAAATTAATTACCACAGGAAATTGTTTAAAATTATGACGGATTAATTACAATAATAATAATATGTTACAGGAAAATTCTTTATTCTGTTAAATCCTTTTTAAATATCCGGAGTTTGATGAAAAAAAAAACCAGAATTTTTCAAGTTTCTATCTCGTTGAGTTGTAAAACTCGAGTGGCTTGAAGGGTTGAAGTTAAAATCACTTAAAACACGTGGTAAAACGAGTGGAAATTGCAATTACCTTCGGTCAAATGAAAAAGAAAAAAAAATAAAACACTAAGATAAAATAATATTATTCATAGTTATACTAATAATTAATTTTCATTAAATTAATTTTAAAATAAATGAAAAACAGTTGTATTAATAACAGTTATATATAATTTTATTTAACCCTTGAATTTTGCTGAATAATATAAACATAAACTTTTTGGTGAATCACGTCATTCTGTGTTGGATATGACAGTTGAAATCTCTGACATTTGGACATAAATGTAATACGACTCACACTCATAAAATGACCTCGTAACATTTGGTTTTCTCTATCCAAATAAAAAAATAAATTAAACAAACAAAAAAGAAATAAAATATCAAAGCACTTGTCAAAAAATTTAACGGTGAATATTTTTAATATTTCAAATGTATTATTCGTTTAATAATTTTTAGAAAATCCATTATTTAATGATATAATTTTGAGCTTATTTGATCGTTGTAATAATCATAAATATAAACTTGATATAACTTAAAATATTGACATGATAAAAAAATTAATTAAAATGTCAAAATAAATTATGATGTTAATTAATTTATCAATAACTTTATATACCAAGTTTTGAATTTTAATGTAAGCTCATTTCATTTTGTTTGTCTTAATTTATAGAGAACAATGATTCTTCATTTGCTAATTTATTCAATATAATTTTAACTTTGTAGAATAGTTGGAAGCTCTTATGTGGAATATTCGTGAAATCGATTAACCTCAAGACCACTTGGTTTAATTGAGTAGTATCTATAGATATCTATTAATAAATATATATATATATTCTAATGTATTGAATGTGTATCCTCATCACAATTACGTGCGTTTTCTTCACGAAAAAAAAAAGCTCTAATTAAAAAAAACTAATTTACTTTTCCAGTAAAATATATTTTAAATTGTTTTTTTTTTATTGATACTAGATAAACTTTAAACAAGTCAAGTTATTAATTATAATTATGAAAATTTTATGTTTATTTTAGGGATAAAAATCATCATTAGGAATTTATGTCTGACACTGATTGACTTGTACTACTGAAATATCTTCAAGTAAAAAAAAATTGAGGCTTTATGTTATTGCAAAATAAAAAAAAATCTTCAAGTAAAAATAATTTTAATTCATAGAATTATAGTCTAATTTTAACAAGCATTTTATATTAATTTTGTGAGTTAAAATTTTCACATTAATTTTCTTTTTATACTGAAAACAATGAAGAACACATTTGCAATTTTAAACTTTTTTTGTTATGCTTTGTGATTAGGGTATTTTATTATTAAAGTGATAATAATTATATCAAAAGGATTATATAATCTGTCAATTTGTAATATAATATATTAAGGATAAACTTACATGAACACCACCAACACCAACAATAAACAGAAGCTGTACCATAAACAAAGCTGCAAGTAAATTCATGAGGGTTGTACCCGCAAGGCTTCGAAGGTCCGAAAACAAACTGTAACAACAACAAATTTTATGAATTAATTAAACAAACATATTTTATTTTCATTTATTATTCATTTTAATATTATCTTTGTTAAATTATAAAACTTTAATAAAAGCACAGTTTAAACATCAAAAGTAAACAGAACAAAATAAAAATAAATAAAAAAAAACTACCCTCAGTAGTTTAATTTTTTTTTTCTTTCAAACTTTATCAGTGTATCTTCAAGACACATCAATTTATCAATCTCCAAACAGTTCAAGTAGAAAATGAAAAAATTTTTTAACTCGCGATATATTTTTCTTAATTAAAACTTTTTATTTCTATTTTTTTTATTTCTTATTATTTCATCATTGTAGATTATTTTATTTACAACGATAAATCAACTGGAGATGTTGATGAAAGATGATAAATGTTGTTCATTATAATTTAGGTTAAAAAATATTTATAGAATAATTATTTATTTATTCACTAAGGGAAAAGTTGGTTGAAATTGTTGGAAATATGGTTGAGTTGGAGTTGGTGGAATAAAAAAAAATTGAAGAAGTTTGATGTAAGGTGAAAAGTTAAAGTTAGTCGATGATAAATTTAGTAAAGTTGACATTGTACGTGTTCAGGTTGTCATTGAGATGTTGAAAGACCATTCTAGTGAATCTGAGATAATAATATTTAATACGATTTAAATATTAATTTACAATAAACTGAATAATTCATAATCAAAATTTTCATTTACGTTTGGTAATTTAATACATGACGTTATTTTTCATATTGAATTTTGAATTAAACAGAATTCATTTTGTAAAATCAAATCAAATGTTCGATAATTATTCTGGGAATGTATGAATTGAGTTGAATTACAACGTCGAGTATTTTTCTGTAAAATATTTACAAAATAATACAAATAATTTCATGCATATAAAACAATTAAAATTTTATATTTTCTTTTTTTTTTTTTTACTCCATCATACGAGTAAATTGAATCGATAAAAATTGATTTATTTATTTTATTTTTTTCCACATTTTTATATTTTATTTTCATATTTTTTCTGAAGGGAAAATTCAATTTTTAGTTTGCAAATTACTTTTTGGAATTAAAAGGCTCACAGCCACTATTAATTACTTAAAATTTATTTTTTTAATTTATAATTTTAGAGTATATTAAAAATATACTTATGAAATTTATATTTTTATTTTATGTAATGTATAATGTTTTAAAATATTTTTAAAAAATTGAAATATAATATTTATCATTTTCCCTACAAATGCATGTTGAAAATTTTCAACATTTTTAATTATAAAATTTATAAAATATAATTATATAATAACACGCAATTCCATTTCCATTTGTAAAAATATAATCAATTAATTTAATAATAATTGGATTTTTCGTTCTACATGATTGCAAATAAAATAAAGAAATGAAATTTAAATTAAAAGTAGATTTGTATAATGTTAAGTACCAAAGAGACAAGAGGTGCTTTTATGACATATTTGAAATCAATGCCAGTACAAGTACACATCATCATAATTGAAAGTTGATCCTCTTGAAAATTCTCTGTATTATATTTAACTACTATTCTCATTCATTCTGTAAATTATAATCATTTTTAAAAATAAAATTTTCAATTATCCACATTTTTTTTTTCATATTTTTCCGTGCAAAATTATAATAAATAAATATTTTTATCAATTATAAAATAAAATTGACGTTTTAAATTTAATTATCTACAAGTTATTTTGACCCGATAAAATAAGACAAAACATTTTTAAACGATTTAGCAAAAGTCTTATGTGTATATTTATTTAAAAAAAAATAAAAAAAAATTTATAATAATAATATTGGCTGTAATGCGCGACCAGCTGGAATTTTTGAAATAAGCATAAAATGCGTGTATATATATTTAATGATATTCTTATATGTTTTTTGAAGCGAAAAGCATTTCAAATTTTTTTTTTTTTTCTTTCTCAAGGGACGCGGTGGAGCTTACACTGTATTCAGCCTCTATAAAACGAGAGTGGTATATTTTCCGACTAAAAGTTTTTCTACATTACAAAATTTTTTATTATTTTTATTTTTTTCAATAATAAATGCACACAGTCTTTTTCTGCATATTCATATTTAAATTTTATGGTTATTTTTTATTCATTTTTAAATGTTTAATTTATGAAAAATCATGAAATATTCATATCGTCTTCCAAACTATGATTTAAACTTTAAAATCAATATTATATTTAGTCAGTATATACATGTAATTTTAAGTAAAAAAAAAAATTAAATATATATGGTTTCTGTTTGGTTGGAAAATAGAGCTTTTTTTCATGTGTTGAGCTTTTTTTTTATCTTCATTTTTAAGATAAACTTTGTTGAATGTTTACTTTGTGACTTTTCGATGTTTATTTCAATTGAATTTTTATTTTTTATATATTTTTTCTTAAACTATTCTACATACAGTAGATTTTTTTTATTTTTTATATTTAAACGTTTGTATTTTTGCAGTATTATTTTTATTTTATTTTATTTCAATGGAAAAATTTTTATATGGCTTCACTTTGTCAAATGAATTATTCAAAAATGAGTGACAACGGAAAAGGAAATGAATTTTACGCTTGCACTTTACTATCATTTAATACATTTTAATCGGATTTATACAAAGACAATGTTCAGAGTTTCAATTTATATTATTTTATACATATATTTAAATTAATTAATGTAAAATAATAATATAGTTCAATCTACTGTTAAACCAACTAACCAACTAAATATAAAAATAATAAAATTATTTAATTTTCGATAGAATTGGAAAGTATTTATTTTTTTTTTGTCAAGTTTTTTTATTTTTTTATTGATGTAATGCTTTGTAAAAAAAGTGTTTCATTATCAAGTACAGAATCTGTAAGAAAAATAAACACTAGAATTAACAAAAGCTTTTATCAAAATCCTTTTTTTTAATTTCAATTTCTCTTTTTTTTTTTTTATTGAAAAAAAAGTCACTTGGTATTTTTTTTAACTTTGTAAAGTCCTTTTTTTTTTTTTGTCAATTAATTTACAAATTATAATTTCATTCGTAGTTAAAAAAATATAAATTTTCAATGCTATTTAAAATACAAAAAACAAAATTTTGAATAAAAATTAAACGATTAATTGAATAACCATAGAATATTTGTTTATTTATATTTTTTTATTTCAAAGTATAAAAAATAAAAATACAAAAAAATTGTGACGGATACACACAACCGAGATTAAAATTAAATTTCAGTTACAAACAAGCAATATAAATCAGTTGAATAAAAAAAAAAAAATAAAAATTTAAACTGACAAAAGGCAAATATGATTTGAAGCTATAGTGAAATATAGTGAAATGTATAAACTTGTCAACTGGCTGTCTCAAAAAAAGAATAATAAATAAAATAAAACTCAATTTTCAAATATCTCTGCATAAAGTAAAATTTTATCAAAATATTTTCACAATTTTCATTTATTATTTCCATTAAAATTTTGACGTTTTTATGATTTATATACTTCATAATATTTCTACACATTTATCAGTAAATTAATTATGATAATTTATGTTCTCTCAAGTTTAAATAAAACAACAAAATTTAAAATTACTAATTTAATATAATTTAATTTCCATATTTCAAGTTGAATAATTTTTCAAAATAAAATTTCTTTCATTTCTAAATTACATAAAAATGAATAAAAATTTTTTCATTTTATTTTTTTTTCTTTTTGAATCTATTCAAGTATGTATTAAGCGTATGTGTGTTTACGTGGTTTAGCAGTAAATCGTTTTTACCATTATCATAAAAAAAAAAAAACTTTTTTTTTTTTTCGTTGAAAGCGTTTTTTAACTTTTACCCTAAAGAAAAGTACATTCTGTTGTACTGCGTCATTTCGTATCTAACACCTTGAAAATATATTCAATAAGTTTCACAAAAAAAAAAACATGAAAAACTTTTATTTTTTTAACTCTTAAACAATGTCTAATAATATATCAAAAAAAAATCAAGAATAAATAGTATGAAAAAATACAAATTTGATGTAATTTATTAAATAATAAATTTAAAGAATTTTTTTAAGTTCTCTTTGAGTTTTTAACTTTTAAACTGTAATTTAAAATTAAATTACGACAATTTATATAATCGAAATTTATTTATTTTACTTATTTCAAAGTTATCGAAAGTTTTTCATTAAGAAAACCTTCGTCAATAGTCTACTTTATGTGGTTCAATCGATTTTACTTTATTTTACTTGATTTTATATTTGTAAGAAATCCTATTCAACTGTAAAAAATTCTAACTCTACTTAACATCCAATAACGAGTAATGAAGAACAAGTTTATCCAGCTTATATTTAATAATTTCAATAAAAAAAAAAAATCACTATTATGATTGAAAAGTATCTAAATATATTTTCAATTTAATTAAATATAATCTTATTAGATATTGATCAGGACATCAAGTTGAAAAAGTCATCTCGTATTTTATGATTAAAGTAGAAAATATAAATACATATTTTTAAGTATCTATTTTAATATAGAAAAATAAAAATAAATAAATTTTTTTTATTTTAATATTTTAAAACATATCTTGATTAATTGTTGGCTTGAAACTAGGTGACTTGAAAAAAAAAAAAATATCTCAACATATCACTGCATCAATGTTATTATCATCTTGGTATAAATATTTTTATGAAAAATTTGCAAAACGTGATAACCTAGTATTCTTTTTAAAAAAAAAAAAAATCCGTGACATATATTTTTAAAATAGTAAAATAAAAAATGATTTAAAGTTCGCGTTTTTTAAATTTTTTTTTACCCTGAAACAAATGTCCCTGTTGTATTTCATCTTGATAATTATTAAAACTCGCCGGTTGATGTTTAAAATAAAAAAATAGTAATTTGAAAAATCTTTATCATCACAAATTTGATCATCCAGTAGTTTAACTAATTTTCGAAATAAAAAAAAATACAACAAATCATATAAGTCGTTGGAAAACTGTGCCAAACCTGCTGGCGTTTTTTTATTTTCTCTTTTTTTTTCACCCTGAAACAAATGTCCCTGTTGTATTTTGCCCCAGGTTTATTATACATATAATTTTTCATCTAGATGTTTAAATTTATGCTGTAATAATTGCCAATGGGAATACTGATATTTTTTATTTATTTATTTATGTTTTTAAAAGTGGAATCAACTTGACACAAACAACTTTTTTATTTCGAAATAGTTTCTTTTTTTTTTTTTTTGTCACAGGGAAATAAGGTAAAAAAATTTTTCATAAAAATAATAAATTAATAGTTGACAAGTACATTGAAGTTTTTTTTTTTTTTTTTAATTAATTTTAACAATTAAATATTTATTTGATGATAATGAGTTTGAAAAATTATTTAAATTATATAATTTTTCGTATAGTTAAAAGTGGATGACGTGATTGGCATACATAGTCTTGACTTTAAAATATTATGTGAATCCTACTATAAAAAGGAGAATGAGGCCTCTCTTCAAGACATATGATTGGTTCTGGCATTAAACGCAATGATTAATAATGATGTTTCATTTGTTTATGTTTAATTAATTAATTTTTTTATTAATCTTGTTTACACGTCGCTTAGTGACAAAGTTAGATAAAGGGCCGATTATATAAAAATATTTACAGGAGGTGGTTGAGGGATGGATGAGGATAATGTAGGATTTTTTTTATAATTTTGTACGCGATCGGTCAGGAGTAGATTGGGGTAGGTTCAGATATAAACTCGTTTTTACCGGGAAATTTTTGGAAAATAATTTTTTTGAAGTTAGATAAAGAGCCGATTATGTAAAAATATTGACGGGAGGTGGTTGAGACATTGATAAAGATAATGTACAATTTTTTTCATAATTTTTTACGCGATCGGTAAAAGGTAGATTGGGGTAGGTTTAGATTTAAACTCGTTTTTACTGTGAATTTTTAGGAAATAATTTTTTTTAAGTTAGATAAAGGACCGATTATGTAAAAATATTCACGGGAGGTGGTTGAGGGATAAATGAAGATAATGTTAGATTTTTTTAATAATTTTCTACGCGATCGGTCAGGGGTAGATCCGGGTAAGTTTGGATATAAACTTGGCTTACTGGGAGTTTTTTGAGAATTAATTTTTCTTCAGTTAGATAAAGGGCCGATTATATAAAAATATTTACAGGGAGTGATTAAGGAATGGATAAAGATAATGTAGAATTTTTTCTATAATTTTCTACGCGATCGGTAAGGGGTAGATTGGGGTAGGTTTGGACATAAAATCGTTTTTACTGGGAATTTTTTAGGAAATAATTTTTTTTCAAGTCACATAAAGGGCCGATTATATAAAAATAATTACGGAAGGTTGTTGAGGGATAAATAAAGATAATGTTGGATTTTTTAAATAATTTTCTACGTGATCGGTAAGGGCCAAATTGGGATAGGTTCAGATATAAACTCGTTTTTACTTATACTTTTTTGATAAATAATTTTTTTTAGATAAATAAACAGCCAATTATATGAAAATAATTACAGGAGAAGGTTAAGGAATAAGTGAAGATAATGGGGCAAAAAATGATTTCTTAAAAAATTCCATAATATCAGCTTCTAGTAATAATAAAAAAGAAATAAGTAAAATAAAAAATAAAATACTGTGACAGATGCAAGATTTGAATATGATCGATAGCACACCTCCACTGGGAAATAAACATGTCAAAATAAAATGCTCATTGTTGCGATATTAAAAATGATATCCATCATTTATTAAATTGCAAAATAAAAATTGATATGTACTTGATTAAAGTACTTTTAATAAACTCAAATACAATGTTAATATTTTTTTTTTTTTAATTGTTAATATTATTATAATAATTATTAAAGTATATATAAATTTAAATAATAATTACAGCGATGATATCATGCACTATATGTGAGAACATGATGATCGAAGCTGGTAAATTATAGTAGAAGCATATTGGAGTTTCAATTAAAATTATATTACGCGAGAGTAACATACGAACGAAGTTAAAACTCGTTCATTTACTTTTGTATCATAATTTTCATAGCTACATAGTTAAAATTTCAAAAAAAAAATTGATTAATTTAGCCTTTTTTTTAAATTGCAAAGTAGATTTACTTGTATTTTTTTTTTTTTATTAATTAGAAAATTTTAATTTAACAATTTAATAATTTTCAAAGTTAAATTTGATGTCTTTAAAAATTGATAAATAAATTTAAAATAAAAAATATATATCGATAAACAAAGTTTATTTTTAAAAATCAGTAAATATTTTTATGTCATTCATATATTTAGAGTGGATTCTTTGGTTTTTTGCATTGAATGCATTTCAATTTGCTTGTGAATCACCACAGGCATTCTGCACCAATTGTTAAAAGGACCTTTTATCGATTTCAATGACTATTTATTCAAATTTATTATTATTATTTTATTTTTTACTATTTTGGTCTTTAATAAACATTCATCATGCGTCTTTATCAATAGAAATAAATATATGTAGAGGATTTTATTTAACACATTATTGAGATGATAAAAATATAAAAAAGCCTCATCAAATGTTAAAAGGTTTGCTTGAATTGTTATCAGTATATAACCTTAACGATTCTATTCCATTTAATAGTGCACTTTATTCGCCAATTCTCGGTGTGAAAATAAAAATAAAAACCATATTTCCAATAAATTTTTTTAGACATTTTATTTTTATTTTTTTTCTTTAGCAATATATAAGTCTCACACTCAAAAAATTTTCTGGCGAATGCCACTATACTTCTGGTTGCCACAACTGAACAAAGTTCCGCTGCATGGAAGTTCGGTTACAGCAACCGAACTCGCGTACAGTAACTGAGTTAAGCTATATCAACCATACTGTTCAGCTGTAAGAGCTGAACAACCGTATCATCATATTTTTAATTTAGGTTATGTTTTTGACAGATGCTTTATTAACAAAAAAAATATATTAACTTCTACTTTTTCATAAAATCATCTTGTTATTTTTCTAGTTTCTATTTTACTAAAACATTTTCCTCAAAATTATCTATGAACAATTATTATTTATAATTAATATTTAATTTCAAAAATATAGGAAAAATACGGCTAACGTTATATGCGCATGCGTGTATAGCTAAGGGCACGGTACTTCAGCTGAGACCACTATAAGTTTGGTTGTGGTAGCTGAACTCGATTACACTCGATTACTTGAATTAAGTTCAGCTCTCACAGCTGAACAAATAGTTGCAGTCACTGAACGTATAGTGACTGCAACCATACTCCTTGATACTCCTGTGACTGAACTTTTTACAGTGGCATTCGCCAGAAAATTTTTTGAGTGCAATTTTTTATTAGAAAATTTTAGTTTCCATTTTATTTTCTTTTGATGTTATTTATTTTTCATTTCAATAAATTTTAAGTGATTTTTTTTTTCTTTGTTTTGTTTATTTATTTTGTAATTAATTTAATAATAATAATTTTTTTTCTATATAAATTATAAATAATTAGAAATTAATGATTTAAAATTTTGAAAAATTTTTTAACTAAATTTTTTTGAATAGAGAAATTTAAAATTGTTTTTTTTTTTTCGGAGATTTTATTGAATTTGACGTATTTTAAAATAACGTTAATTGAAAATAATGGTTGATGCCATGACATTTTAGCTCACAACCTGGAGCATAACAAGGACCTCTGACTCAATTGATTTGCTCGGTGCTTTTCTCCTCCTTCACCCCTATCCAAGCGTCATATCGTAATTGACATGCGACATTCTATGATGGCCCATCTTTTATTCTATTACTCTTTATCAAAAAAAAAATATTTCATAAAAAATTTTGACGGTGTAAATTATTTTATATACTGATCCTGAATACCCTTTTGAAATTATTTTCAAAATTACATTTTTCTTGTTGATTTTATTTTTGACAGAATCATTATTATTTTATTTAAAAAAAAAAATTAAAAAATTCTTTCGATATTATATTTATCATTGAAATAATTTCCGTAAGATTTTTTTGAAAAAACTTTGATAAATCTTTTGTCGTCGACAGAAAGATCTTTGACAGAAAATAAAAAAAATATTTGTTTGAGATTTATTATTCTCTTTTTTCTGACACCGGAACTTTCATCGGGTATTTGATTCCATCAAATAATAAAAATATATAAAAAAAAAAAATTGTAAAATGATAAAAAGGCTGATGAGGTATGAGAAAATTAAAAATAGTTTTAAAAGAAGATACTTTGAAGGTGAAACAAGAATTTAATCTGATGAAATATTGTGGAATTTTTTTAATAAATAAAAAGAGCTTTATATTTTTTAATTTGTTTTAATTGATTTTTTTTTTTTTGTGTGAAAGAATTTGGGTATTAATATTTCGATTATGATGGTGATAATGAATTTTTCAGATGAATTTTATAAATAGAAAAAAATTTTTGGAATGTGTAATAATTTTTCTAGGTATTTTATAATTTTTCTAGTTGATTTATAATTTATATTTTGAATGATAAAATATTCAGGGGATAAAAAAATATTAAGTGACACTGTATCGTATTTTTTTTTTTGATTATTTGGAAATATTTTATCGTGAATATTTCAACTGTCTCATTGCAGAACCATATTTCCCTTGCCAAAAAAAAAAATATTTCCATATTTTAGAATTTCCATTTACTCGAGGATTTTAAAATCGATGAAAAATATATCTTCACATTGAAATTCTTGTAATATATTTTATTTTGTTGTCTGTCAAGTGACGAGTCCCAAAGAATTTATTTATTTTTATCTCAGTATAAATTTTCAATAACAAAATACTTTTAGTATATAAATTTTTTTAAAATACATTTTTAAATATTTTGACATTGAAATAATTTAAAAATATTTCAATAAAATATAAAAATAATAACAAAGAATTTTACGTATAGAAATATAAAAACAAAAAAAATTTAAATTGATGTTGACCCGAATGAGAAAAAGAGTAGAATTGAGAAACAACTTGAAGACGAAAGAAAAATAAAGAAGGAAAAAAATAGTTAAAAAAAAAAAAACTAGTGAATAAAATTGGCCGAGATTTTGAGCATTCTTCAGGCATCTGATAGAAATGAAAAAGTAAAGATAAAGTTAAAATAGAGAGAGAGAGAAAAAGAGCAAGAAAAATAAAGAAAAAAAAAAAAAAAAAAAAAAAAAAAAAAAATTTATGCAAGAATTATGGTGGATAATTAGTACAATTTAGAGGAGGAGGTCGAGTGGACAAACTTTATTTTCTTTTTCATTAATTTACTCAACTTTTTAAAAATAAATAAAAAAAATTTTTTTACTTTTTTATTCTACTCAACACAGTTGTGCATGCTAGAGAAAGACATGTCGGTTTGTACATTGACTTAAACTACTTCGGCTGCAGTGCGGAATTTTACAAGTAGATATACAATCAAAAAAAAAAAAAAAAAAATTCAACACAATGTCGCAATGCCGGTAAACATTGTTTAAAAATTATCAATAAATTTATAAATATGTCCTCTTAATAATAAAACAATTACCAACATAAATTTTAATAATTCAAAAAAAAATAATCCTCATAATTTGTTTGAATTAATTTAAAAATATTTATCTATTTTTTAAAATTAAATATCAATATGTAATTTTCAGATTTGATTATTACAATATTCAATTTGTTTATATAATTAAAAATAAATAATATCCAATTATTATTTATTTAAATAACAAATCAATAAAAATAAAATATATTTTTTTTAGTTTCTTTTTTTTTTAGTGATGGTTATCACGTTGTTATTGCCCTACGAAAGTAATCAATAGCCAAGTGGTATATTTATTATTATCACTGTACTATTCAGCACGTACTATAAATGATAGAAAATCAACAAAGTGGTCAGTTGACGTGATTACAATAAAGATAAACTACTATAATAACAAAAATATTATTCAATTTTTATTTAAATAAATTTACTAAATTTATTTTCTTTTTTTATTATTATTAATTTTATTATCTATTTTATTAATTTTATTATTTGTTTTTTCGAAAACAACATACAATTGTTTATAAATTTTTTCTATTTATTTATTTATATTTTTTTTATTTATTTATTTATATTTTATTGCGTTTTTATAGAGTGTTATTACAGTAAAATATTTTGAGATAAAAATAAAAATTAATAAATGCAGGTGTGTGGTGAAACAAACTTTAGTCATTAATGAAATTGTTTTAGCACTTGATATTATATAACGAAGAAAACAGCGGTTTGCTAGCCATTTTGTGATATTGGATTGTTTTGTATGAGCTTATTGTACAATGACTATAGCCTCAATTGGTTTAATGTCAGAATATATATTTATTATCAAATTATTAAACTATTATTACCATTGTGCTTCTATGTTGTAATTAATTATTTTTTTTTTTTTTTTATTAACTAATAATAATTATTATTTATTGGTTTAGTATTTATCCAATAATTATTGGATATTATTTATTATGGAAAATATATAACAAGTATTTTTAAAAATCTTTAAAAATATTTTTTGTTTCATTTTCGTTTTACCAGCGACACCTCAGATGTTTATTGTTATTATTTTTATAAAAAAATGCATCAGTAGAAATCCACAAAAAAATATATTTCACTTCTTTAACATGTCTTTTAATTAATGGATATTTCAGAAATACTGTGCAACAAATATTTATTGTAAAAAAAATTGTTTAAATTTTCAAAAAATTTTAACTTCATAACTTTTCACTACAGGTCTTTTTATTTTCAATATTTTTTTTTACAGTAAATATTTGTTGCATTGTATTTCTAAAATATCCATTAAATAAAGAACATTTCGAAGAAGTACAATATAATTTTTCGTGAATTTCTACTGATGTATTTGTTTATAACAATAATAAACAATAAATATTTTTGCTCGTTATATATAAAATATACAATAGACAATTTAAAAATAATAATAATTATAACTTAATTCATTTTTTTATGTATTTTATTAATTAATTGAAAAAAAACAATCTAGTTGAATGATTTTTATAAAAAAAGACAAATTATTTAACCAAAAAAACAAGCATAAAACTTTGTAAATTATATTTAAGGTTTTTTGTTTTTTATAATTAATAATTAATTTAGTGTAATTAATTGTTTTACCTGTATGTAATGAATGCAAAAACAAGAGCGACGAGTGATAGACTTCCACCAAGTACAACAATGAGACTCAAAATACCATCTTGATCCAGTGCAGATGCAATTCCAGTGGTAAATCCATTTGTAACTGCTGGATGTTTGTTGAAACTATGAATAGCATCTGTATATAGAGTATCCATTCCACGTGTGTAAATATTACCTTGTTTCAGTGACTTAATTTTATTTGCATCTAAAAGAAATCATAATAAAACATTATTATTTTTAATTAATTCTGATATATACCGATCTAAATAAGCAAAAAAAACAACAAAGAAAAATGAAACATCTTCTTATGTTTTTTTATTTTAATATAGATATTTTTAATTATTAATTAATATTAATATTTTTTTTGAATAAATTATATGCTTTCTGAACAAAAAATAATTGTTAATAATAAAAAAATTAAAGACAGAAATCGTAAATTACGTTTTTTCTTTTTTTTCTTGTAAATTAATGTTAATATTTCATTTATTTATTTAACAACAAATGCAAAGCTAAAAAATTCTAAAAATTTAAGAATAAATAAAAAAAAAAACCCCTGAATATTATCCATATTATGATTTTTTAACCGAAACGTTTGTTGTTGAATAAATAAATACAGAAGATCAATCTCTAATAGTACAGCTAATGGAACGGGCGTATTTTTCTAATTTCTCATTTATTTATTTAACGACAAACGCAAAGCTAAAAAATTCTAAAAATTTAGGAATATATAAAACAAAACCCCCACAATAATATCCATAATATGATTTTTCAACCGAAACGTTTGTTGTTGAATAAATAAATACAGAAGTTACTCTTATAGTACAGCTAATGGAACGGGCGCATTTTTCTAATTTCTCATTTATTTAATTAACGACAAACGCAAAGCTAAAAAATTCTAAAAATTTAAGAATATATAAAACAAAACCCCCACAATATTATCCATATTATGAATTTCCAACCGAAACGTTTGTTGTTAAATAAATAAATACAGAAGCTCAATCTCTTATAGTACAGTTATTATTATCAATATATTACCATAACCCCTTGACTTCTAACTAAAAAAATCAGTCGTTATTTCATTCATTTATATCGAAAATATTTATAATATTAACAACAAAATAAACATTAAAAAAATTCATAGCCAATTTTATTTTTCTACCACTTTTTTCGTGTGAAATTAAAATTCTAATTTTTCCTACGTAAATCTTATCACTCTATCAATTTCTCAACAAAGTAATAAAATTTCTAAAATTTATTTTTCTTTTGAAATATGCTAATGCATTGAAGTAAGTATCACCCGGATATTCCCAGTATACGAATATATAATTAATTGCATTTTATGCTACAAAGAAAAAAATAAAAAAATTTTATTTCTTTCTTCTGCCATTTTATTTGATTTTTATTTCAAATATTTTTATTTTTTCGTTTGATAATATGAAAGGCTGTCATTACTACCAAGATTATTTTAGAAAAAAAAAAAAAAGATTGATGATTGAACAGACAATCCAATGATGAATGAATATTTAAAAAAAATTTCATAAATTTATTCAATATTTTTACATTATTTTTCATTCATTTTTTTATTTAAATAAAACGAGTTGTCAATTTGATGATAAACTGATGGTTTTATAAAATAAATTTAAAAATTTATATATAATATTTTTTGGGTAAATGTATAAGAAGGGTGTGTAGAATATTTATTCTATCATTCAAGAAAGTCATTTAAACAAAATTACTTGGCAGATATATAAGTATATAATTTGCATTTTGTACAATTACGTTGTTTACAAAATTTATATATTATTCAAATACCAACGTACGTGAAGATTTATTCACTTCAAAATAAACACACGAAATATCTAATTTTATTTTATATAATTATGTACTTAATCTTTGAACTCATTTCATTAATAATTTTTGAACAAACATTTACGTTTTGCTATGTCAAAAGTATCCAATTAATTTGCAGTAAAAAATAATATGACACTTTTTAAAAGTTCTGATTTGAAAAGTTTAAATATTAGTTTGTTTTTTTATCTGTTATTTATTTTATTTTTTTTTCTAGTCTATGATCTCTCTGGAGACCACAAGTTTTTTAAAAAAAGATAGTGTAAGGCTATTTTTTGATGCAGTATAAAATTTATCTCCAGAGAATTGTGGGATTTTAAATAATAAAGTCACGATGTTGACAATAGTTAAAACTACGATTACAGTAAATAGATAATAAAAAAAAAATTCTTATCAATAAAAAAATTTATTAAATTAAAATAATCTTACCGTTAAGTTTGTAAATAAATTTTTAATTTATTTTTAAGTAATTTGTTTGTTTAAATATAAAAATTAAAATTCATTTCACTTTTTATCACTGAAATTTATTTAAATTAATATTTAAAAAAATATTTTGATATTTTTTTTATTATTAATATTTAAAGTAGAAATGAGATAAAATTTTTTTATTTATTTTTTAAAATATTTAGCAATTTTAATTGCGATAACAACTGGTCGGTAGACGAAACACAACTGAAGATTCATCGAGCACGCTTTACAACTTGATTTTGCGCATGTTCGTCAAGGGTAGTTTAGTTTAGTGCATGTGAAAAAGACAGAGATATAAACTAGATATAGAAAAACACAAAAAAAAAAAAAAAAAAAAAAAAAAAAA
>MKYW01000022.1:1069350-1108239 GCA_015776835.1 Aphidius ervi
CAAGATTACATGGCTTTTGTGGAAGCTATTAAATTGAATTCTGTTTTATCTCAAGGCAGTTGTTCAAGATCTCTTGCAATTATCGGATCAATGAATCTTTCGACAAGCTGATACTCCTACATGTATTTATATTTTAATTCAAATAATATTTAATTTAATTTAGATAATTAAAAAATACATTAGTTTTTGGTATTATTTAATAAATTAAAATTATTATTTACTAAATTTTATCTTGTTAATCTTGAGCGCTCACCCTAAAATTTTACAAATTTTTTTTTTTTCCTTTTTTTCACACTGTGAATTGTATATTCACACTAAATTTATTTTTTATTGTTTTTTTATTTAAATATATTTGTTTATTGTTATATTTTTGGAAACTTGATATAATTATATTTATAAATTTTTTATAAATAAAATATCAAATTTATAACACAAAATTTCAAGAAATAATGAGAAAAAAAAATTATAAATTTTTGTTTAGCTGGTGTATATTTCCTTACAACAAATTTTTTTCACTTGAATGGATAATGATGTCACTCGAGTGTCATTGACACGTTCTTTTTATTATCTATTTTTTTTTTTTTTTTCTATTTTTCATCCCTGTTTTATTGGATAATTTATGGATAATTTAAGGGACACATGTGATCGACTAAAAAATTAATAAATTATTATTTGTTTATTTATGAAGTTCAATTATAAATAATTTTTTTTTATTGTTTATTTATTTATTTATTTATTTATTTGACTTTTTTTTATTGAAATAAATTAATAGCGAAATTTATGGATTTTTTTTTTTTTTATTTAAATTCTAATAAGTAAATTTGCCGGGTATTTTTTTTTTTTTTGAAATATTATTTTATTTATTTGTTTATTGATTTATTTATTCAGTTATTTATTTAGCTATTTATTTATTATATTTTTTTTTTTATTTGTTTTATTATTCTTTATTGGATTTATTTATTTATTTTGTATTTTTTTTACATTATTTTGAATGACGTTTATTGGACACAAGAGATTGATACTTTTGAAAAAATTGGTTTTTCTTTCTGACAGCAATTTACTTCAACTTCAAAAAATATATATTTATACTTACCTTAGTATAATGGTCTCGAACAATCATAAATCAATTTTTTTTTTATCTTACAATCTGTACAAAATATCTAGAAATATATAAGAAAAAAGATCTGAAATCTTTTAAAATAAAAAACCAAGTCAATTGATTTGTTAAAAAAATTCTGTAATAAAAAATTGATATTGTTTTTTCAAACTTTAATTAGAAATTAAATAAACAAAACACATTTGGAAGGAAAAAAAAAATATAAAACTTGTAATTTGTTCAATTTTATTTATTTTCTTTTGCTTTAAATTTTGGAATGATTTGTTTTTTTATTTTTTATAATACTTATAGATATTAAACAACGTAATTATATACGGAGGGTATATATTTTACATGGAAAATTCAATTTTATTTATTCAATAACATCGCAGCACACATATCTTGGACCTCATCCAAACCGACTTTTTATATTTCATATAATGACAATAAAGTTATACTTAAAAAAAATTTATAATTGATTATACATATAGTAACGATAATATATTCAGCATGTTGAGATCAAAATTACATGACAATATAATACAACTTGGACGACGTTTTTAAAGTTAATTTTTCTTTTTTTTTTTTCATCAATTTTCATTCGTAATTTTCTTAAACTTTTGTAAAATTCTTTTAGCTTTTAAAACTGGCTGTGATATCAAATTAAAATTTTATATTACTTCTCTTATCATGAGTAATCATTGAGAAAGAAAAAAAAATTTCTTTCAAACTTTTTAGCAGAGATATAAATACCTAAAAATGCACAGTGAATTTTCCAATGATTTAGATAAATAACATAAATTTATCCAAAGTTAAAATGTTCATCCAAATCCATTTAATATTTCATAATAATTTTTATATTTTTCATTCATTCATCAATATTTTTTTCAAATACATCAAATAGGCCTTCTCCTCCTATCTAATTCAAAAGTCTAACTAAAAAATTAACTATTAAAAATTATCCAATACATATAAGAAGTTCAAAAATTTTACATTCTTTTTTCTTATCATATAATATATTTTTTTTAAAAGTTACATTTGTTTTTTTTTCAATTTTTTCTAGTTAATATTATCATTAACTTTTTTCTTGTACACACACGGTGATTACATAATTTTAAAAAAGCAAAAAATAATTATTAAAATGATGAAAAATAAACAGAAAATTTATTTTATTATTCTTAAATAAATTTACCAATTAACAATTATTTTTTAATTAACGATAAAATTTAATATTCTGAGTAGAATTTGAGGTACATTTTTATATTTCTTTTTTTCATCTTGCTCTCCAACATTATTCATTATATTTTTTTTTTTATAATTTCACAACGACTAGAATTTTTTTTCAAAGTAATTTTAGATTTTTCCTTTAAAATTTATCATTATTATAATTATTATATTGTTTTTTTTTTTTTATGATAATTAATTCAAAGAGAAAGATAGGAATTTGTCATTAATAAATATTTCAAGAAGAAAAACATTGAGGACACATTTTCATCGGTTGTTTACAATTATTATTCAAAAAACATTTCAATTAATTTTTTATTTATTTCACGAATATCGTCAACGATCGTAAAATATTAATAATTAATAGTGATTAATTCATGATACCAATTGATTGCAAGAACAATTTATATCATTTAACCCGTAAAATTGAATATTTTTTATTGAAGAAACAAAATGCTTATGACGTCAAATAAAAATAAATAAAATATCATCGTTCCTGCCGATAATATTTTTATTATTATTATTTTTTAAATATATAGTTTTTTTTTTTTTTTATATTGCAATTATGTTTATTCCTTTTCTAAACGGACTACGAAATCTGTGTGCGATTTATGCAAAAAGCATAAATTTTTTTCAACAAAAAAAATTCATAAAAACTAAAAATTTTTCATAAAATTAAACTTATTTTTTTTTTTTTCGCTTTAAGATTAAATATGGAAATTAATTTTATACAAATTTTGCTAATGCTAGGGTTATAAATAAATTATAAAAATTTTACAAGCTAAAAATTAATAATTACGAGAATTTAATTTTTTGGAAAACTACAGATTTTAGACAAGACTGACATTATTAATAATAATAATAATAATTACTATAATTATAAATTTTATTAATTTAAACATTTCTCCTTGTATTTTAAATAATTAATTATTATTTAATTGAAAATTTATATTTTCTATCCACAAGCATACTGTAAATTGCTTTTTTAATTTTTTTTTTAAAAATCACTTTTGACAATATAATTATCAACTTGTTATTATTATTAATAATAATAATATATTAATTGTAAATAAATAATAAAAAAAATTATATAATCGCAGTGCAAGTTTTTCATTTTTTTTTTTCTAATTATTTTTATATATTTTTATTTGATGGAAGGCGCTGGATGAAGTGATGAATCGCGTCGATATGCTTTCGATATCCTGAATCGATTGAATGATATACCTAGTGTATATATTCATGTTTATTTGTAATTATCATTTGCTAATAAAATCACTCAACGATAATCCCGGCTTTTTAAATCATTCATGTTTTATTTTATCTCTCAGCGAATTTATTTTTAAAATTTGTCTGTGAGCTAGTTTAATCATCCCAAGTTGGCAAACTATCTTGTGGAATAAATAGTGGATTTGTTGTGGTACGTGTTGTTGTTGTTGTTGTTGGAGCTGTTGGTGCTGTTGTTGTATTTGTAGCTTGACTAGGTGAACCACCAAAATTAGTACAACCAAATACTGGCTGACCAAATGCATCAAGTTGTTGTCCTTCGTAAATACTACGATCTTGATTGTTAACATAACGATGTGATGGTGATGATGAAATTGTATGATCAGTTATTTTAAGTTCTATATTACCGGCATTATCATTATCTGGATGATGATTATTATCATCAGCTTCTTTTTGTAATGTACTATTTTTAATTCCATAACGAAAATACATAAAAAAACCTGTAAAAAAAAATTTATAAAAAAATTTTTAATATTATTATTTAATAATTAATGGGATATTTTAAAAAGTATTTTTGTTTTTTTATTTTTACTTGAAATTATCACGAATTATTGTAAAAAAAAAAAAATTAATTAAAAGACTGAAAAATTGTTTAAATAAATGAAATAATTTGACACTTATTTTTTCATCGAAAATTTAAGTAAAGAGCTTTTTAAAAATTCCAAAGTTTTTACAAATAAATCTATCTAAAAATTTTTTTTTATTGTCTTATTTTGCCTCGAAATAATTTGTTTGATTATTTATAATTTTTATGATATTTTTATCGTAATTTAAGTGAATAAAAGTCAACAAAAATCACATCCAAAACATCCCATTTTCAATCGTTTTTCCAAACAATAATAATATTTAAATATTTATTTACCAAGTGTCATCCAAATGGTAAATCTAACAAGTGTTAGAATACTCAATTTAAATATAAGATAAATATTAACAGTAACAGCAATTGCTGGTACAAATGGAAGTCCAGGTGTCATGAACATCAATGAATTTCTATAATCAAAATAAAATATATAAAAACAACAATTACATCCAAAAATCCACTCTAAAAAAATATCAAATATTTACCTATTTTGTGGTTTTCTGCTGATTGCAAGTAACACACCAATAATAGCAAATAAAAATCCAAATGTAATCATAGTACTGAATGTTCCCATGTCACCCATACCAAAAGCAATTATCAAATCAAATATTAAAATTAACAAATAAAGTACGCCAACCATTTTCATGACATAACGACCAGATGCTTCTGTTGCTGGTCCTCTATCAACCCATGGAAATATTGCTGGGCATAAATATTGTGCAGTCTATTTAAAAAACAATACAAAATCAATATTATATTTATTGATAATTTATATAAAAATAATTTAAATAAATAATTACTTGTAATCGTCGTTGTAGATAATTAAGTGGTGGTCCAATAATTGGTGTTGTACCTGGATATTGATGTGTACTACCACAACTTGAACCAGCAGCAGCATGAACACTACCATAAAATTTATTTTCAGTTCTATCACTAACTAAATATTGATCATCTTTTCCAAGACCAATGTCATCCTCTTCACCTCCATATGTATCATCTGAATCTGGTGATGAACTATTTGCTCGTCTAACACGTCGTACCTTTGATAAATAAATTTAACAATAAATAAATTTAATTTAATAATTAAATAAATAAAACTTACAGTAACACGTTGACCATTATTTGTTGCTGTTATTTCAGTTTGTGCTGCTTGTACGGTATTTAATGCAGTTGTCAATTGATCTGGTCTTAGCTCTTTACCATAAGGTGTTTGACAATTACTTTGAACTTCTTTTGATGGTGAACGACATGGTGTACGAAGACTTTGTGGTAATAGCTCAATTAAATTTGTTGAATGAGGCTGATAACGAAGTATCAATACACAAGTTGATACAAGTGTATAAGCAAGAAGTGTTCCTATGAAAAAAAATAAACAAATATAATGAAAATTTATATTATTTATTGATGATATTTATAATTACCAATTGACATCATCTCAACTAGAACTTCAAGTTGTATTAAAAGAGCAGCAACAGCTGCTGCTAAACCAGATGTCAATGTTGCCAATGCTGGTGTACCAGTACTTGGCCACACTTGACTCAATGATCTTAAATATATTAAGTGTTAAAATAAAGTTTAATATTAATTTTATCATTCAAGGATAATGTAGCTTTATATTACCTAAATATAAGACCATCTTGTGCCATTGCATATACTATTCTTGGCATTGGAAACATACTGCCAAACATGGACACTGATAATCCAGCAAGTGCACCAATAGCAACAATTGCTTTGCATTTGTAAGCGCCAACTTGGCCAAACATTTCAACTAGTGCTGAATCTTGATCAACTTGATCATATGGTACTGTAAATTAATTTTTATGATTAACTAATTATTTATATTGTAAGAGCACATTGGCGCGCTACGCGCGTCTGTATCCATAATTTCTAAAATGTTTATTGTTTATTATTGTTATAAAAAAATGCATCAGTAGAAATTCACAAAAAAATATATTTCAATTCTTCAAAATGTCCTTTATTTAATGGATTTTTTAGAAATACTATGCAACAAATATTTATTGTAAAAAAAAATATTGAAAATAAAAATACCAGTAGAAAATTATGAAGTTAAAATTTTTTAAAAGTTGAAACAATTTTTTTTACAATAAATATTCGTTGCACAGTATTTCTGAAAAATCCATTAAATAAAGGACATTTTGAAGAAGTAAAATATATTTTTTTGTGGATTTATACTGATGCATTTGTTTATAACAATAATAAACAATAAACATTTTATGTGTCGCGCGGTCTATCAAGCGCTCGTATATGTTACCGATTTAATCCTTCGAAGATCACTCTTTGTTTATTTGATTTATTTCGTTAGCAACAAAAAAACAAACTATGTCTCACTCACTCTTTTTTTTTTTTTTTTTTGTTGCTAACGAAATAAATAAAAAAATAATAGAAAAAGGCAAACAGAAAGAAATTCATATGAGAGTAAGTGAGAGAAAAATAATGACCAATCAAATGTCCGGAAGACCGATGATGTTTGTCCTTTTTATATAAGGATTTTTGTTGTTGAAAAATTTTGAAAACTCTTTTAAAAAATTTAAAAATATTTGAAACAAATATGAAGATTAACAAGTGTTAATCTCCAAAAATTGTTTAATTTTTTTTGTTTTAAATAATAAGAGGATGTTTATTTTGACATGACAATTCATTGTGTAATTTTTATTCAATTTATTTTTGAATTATTTGAAGGAGTAACATACCTATGAGTGTTAGGACCATACTACTTGAGACATAAGCTACAAGAATAATTGCAAGTGATGATATTATTGCCAATGGAATACTACGTTTTGGATTTGTAGCTTCTTCTCCAGTTGTTGCAATAATATCAAATCCAATAAATGCATAAAAACACGTTGCTGCACCCGCAAACACCTGCATAAAATCAATAAAAAAATATAAAATTATTATTCAATTTTTTTTTCTATTCACAAATTCAATTTTAATATAAAGAAAATAAAATAATAATAACAAGATAAAAAAGAAAATTGAATATACTATGAATAACTGAATCTTTTTTATTATTTTTTTTTTTATTTTTTTATCATAAATACCACAGAGAAAAATAAACAAAAATTTAAAAAATTCTCTAGTAAATTTGATGATTCAAACCAATTTATAATAAAAATATCAACTAATTTTTAAGTTCAATGACATCTTGGCTCTTTATATTCAAAGTAAGTAAGTAATAAAATCAAAAAAAATAAAATAAAATAATGTCAAGCCATTGAAAGGTCATGCTGAGAGAAAAAAACCACTCCCAAGTCTACTTTTCGTCACGATGACTCTCTAGACTCTTTTGCCCTCGATACCATTAAAAACAAAAACAAAAAAAAATTATTTCTCTCATACAGATAACAATATACTCTTTATAAATAAAAAAAAAAAATTTCAAAAATATACATATATCAACGTGTTTGATCTGTATAGAAAAGTATCGACTAGTTTCATTGAGCATCTATTATTATCACCCCCCTCAATCATAATAAATAAACTAAAAAAAAAAAAAAGAAAAAATAAATTAAAAATTATGATTTGCAAGACTAAAGTAATAAATTTCTTTTCATCAATTTTTTCTATTTTTTGTTATCTAGAATAAATATAATAAAGAAAAATAAATTCAGCTAAATCAATAAGAAAATCTATTGTCTAATCGGAGGGTTGTAATTCAGAGTTGAGTCTGTTATTGATCTTTTAGAATATTTTACCCTCATCATGGTTATTCTCATCTGTTTTTATATGTGTATATAAAACCAGCTTAGTAATAATATTATTTTAACCTCTCCCTTTTGTTCATTCAGCTAAAATTATTTTCTCAGTTATCTTTTGTATCTTTTGTCTTTCAAGCATATTTTTTTTCTATCTGATTATATATTTGAAATATTTAACTTGTTTAATTTTAAACTATGTATGTATTCATCTTATAAATGCAACAAGTTTACCATTGTTTTATTAAGTAAAAATTTTTAACAGCAGCGTCATCAACATACAATCTACATAGTATACAAAACATTATCATATGCAATTTAACATACTGGGAAAGCCAAGAAAATATATATAAAAACACAAAAAGAAAATAGATAAAATATTATATAAATAAAAATATAAATAAAAAATTGTCATAAAATATTTATTAGTTTATTTTGAGCTGATGAAAAAAAAATATATTGTCTCAGGGAATTACGAGAGGGTTGACATTATCTCGGGTTAAATTTAACATAAAAAAATAAAAAAAAATAATAAAAAAATAAAATACATAAAAACAAGATAATAATACTGTTTTATTTATGATAAATTTTTTTTATATATTATTTATAAAAAAGAATAAAAAAAAATTGAAACTTACACCACTCCAGCCATTTGGCAGAAATCCAGCATGTTCAGACCAATTGTTTGAGTCAACGTAAAACATTCCAGCACCCATTACAAATACCCAGACAGCAAGGTTTATCACATTTAATATATTGTTAAATAATAGAGATTTTTTAACACCAGCAGCCATCAAAAACATCATTAATATTGTGATAAAAAATGCAAGAAAATCAGGTGGTCTTCCTTTAAAATAAAAAAATAAAAACAATCATTAATTTTTTCTTAAAAAAATTTTAATTATAAATAAATAATCAATAAATAATATGAAAATAAATTAAATTTATATTTTTTTTATGATTATTATTAATAAATAATAGTATTTTTCATTATTTTTCATTTTTTTTTCATCACAAAACATGTATTTTCATTTTTTTTTTCAATAAAAAAATAAAATCTATGACGTAAATCTTTTGATTTAAATATTAATAATTATAATCGATTATACAGTTTGAATAATAGCAAACAATAATAAAATAAAAAAAACCCAATGATTTATTTATAATAAAATAATAAAATTTATTTATATTTTTTAATTTTTTTGTTTAATTAAAAAATATGATTGAATTTAAAAAACAGCGAGGAAAAAAATGTTATTAACTGTTGAAATAAAACTAGGATAAATGGGATTATAAAAAAGAAAAAAAATGAAATAAATAATTATTGTTTTTATAAATAAAATAAGAGAGGATTTATAGAGGTCTGTTGGCCAAGCAGTCGAGTGAGGCGCTTCTCTCGTTTTCAAGTAAAATTGGATCGATGAGGTCCACAGGTGCCAGACGCATTAATAACAATGCGCATGCGTCCGCCCTTTTTTTTTAAAACCCCATTTTTTAAAAATATAATATATATTCTAAAATATTTTCTATCTTTTTCGTCATATTAATCTCATTCAGTCTCCAAAAAAAACCCTATTATTATTTTCAATTTTTCAAAATATTTTTATCAAAAAAAAAAAAATTATATTTTTCATTCTAAGTGGACTTTAAATATAAACCCCCTTTTTTTACACCCCCCTATTATCATATTAACTGAAAAAAAAAAACAATCAAGCTTCACAAAGAGTAAATTTAATTAAATTTTTTTTATATCGTGAAAAATAATTACTGAAACTTGATGTCATTTGATATTTTTTTTTTTTTTTTGTTTTAAATTTATTGTTATTTCAGAGTGAAACTATAAATATAATAAATTTTAAAAATAGATTAATTATTGGTCATGAAATTAATGGGTTAATAAATAATCACTAGACAAGTTTATAATAATTAAAAAAATTTATTTTTAATTTATCTTGTTTATTTAAAATTTAAACTTTTGATTTTTTTTTTTTTTTGAATATTTTATTGTTATTATAATTTAAAATTTAAATGTGCATTATTATTATGAATAATTTGTGATTTAATGGATTTTTTGAACTGACTAATTGAGATTAATAATTCATATTGAGGTAATCGATTGGCAAGTTTATAGTTTGAACGATATAATCAGTTGTATTTTCCTTGGAATATCGACTGGTTTATTGTCTACGCTATGAGCATGTAATTATCATTAATAATTAAAAAATAAATATACAATTATAAACACCTTAAAGGCTTTATAATTTAACAATATTAAAAAAATATCCATAATATTATTAATATTATTTCTATAAAGTATTTGTATAGCACAAAATATCTTTGTGTTTTTTTTTTTTTTTTTCTCCTTGTCGACAATAAGTTGGAAATTCATGTTGGCAGGTCGATCGATATGAGAAACTGAATCACAACCATGGAAAAATAGTCACTATCACCCTTTATTTGATACCCCTTTTTTACCCCTCATCTATTTTAGTAACAATCCGATATTTTGTGCTAAAAAAAAAACCTTACTTTGCATTCAAAACTGCCATTAAAAATACATTTTTATATGAATCTTTTTTTTTTTCATTTTTTTTTATTTTTTCAATCGTTATTTTTATGTAAAATAGTTGAATTGAATTTTAAATAAAATAATAGTTAAATATTATAATAAATAATTATTTTTTTTATTTTAATTTAAAAGCTTTTTTAGGTGTTTTATAAATTATTGAATTTTAAAACTTACCAAATATTGTGCCAAATGTATTTTTCATTTTAGCTGAAACTTCACCATTAGCAAGTGCATCTAAACACGCACTAAGTGCACAAGCACACGCACTTGTACCAATGAGATACTCTAATACCATATTCCAACCAATTATAAATGCTATTAATTCACCAACAGTAACATAACTGTATACATATGCACTGCCAGTTGTGTGTGGTACTCTAACACCAAATTCAGCATAACATGCACCTTAAAAAATAACATAAAAAATTTAATTAATATCAAAAAAATTAACTAATTCATTTTTATAATAAAAAATTATTAACTATATCAATAAATTATATAAATAATTAAACAATATAAAATTTAAACTTCATTTTTAACAAATCAAAAATACTAATTATTATTATTCAAAACAATTTATGATATTAATTGTAATTTTTTAATTGCCAAAATCATTTTAATATATTTGTTTTTCATTTCAATTAATTAACCTCCCGATGGATTAAATTTTAGACTCGATGTAAATTAAATAATTGAATTTAATACCAACATATTACATAATGCATATGTTTCAATTACAAAATTAACCCTTATTAATATTCAATTAAATTGTTTAATTGAACTTTTTTTTTAATCTCATATTTATTATGCTTATCAATAAGTCAAAAATAGTAATTTTTATATTTTTTTAAAATGATTATTTAATGATGTTTAATGGCATTTAATTATTGTAAAAATTGAATAAATTTTTAGATGAAAATAAAAACAGTCAATACTTGGTTGAAATAATAAATAAATTGATTGTTTTTTTAGGTTTTATTTTGTCGAGCAAGTTTAATATTTTATTACCGGAAAAAATTGAAGCAATTGCTGCAATAATAAATGAAATGACAACACCAGGTCCAGCATAGTTGCGTGCAACCATTCCAGCAACGAGGTACATTCCAGTTCCAACACATGAACCAACACCGAGAGATGTCAAATCCAGAGTTGTCAGGCACTTCTGTTATTTTTAAAAATAAAAAATATTATTTGTATTATTATCAATGCGTCAATTGACACACAAAGAAATCAATCATTTTTTTATTTATAAAATTTAAAAAATAAAGAAAATAACAACTAATATTAATTGATTAATTCAAAATACAAATTTTCATTTTTCTAATATTTTATTTTAACATTATCTTCATTTAAAATATTTTTGTTATTTTTTTATATTAAATCTAAACACGTATTAAACAACACCAAAGTATTTTTTTTTTCCAACCCAATAACTTTACAAAATTGATAAAAAAAAGTTTTAAATTTGTCACTGAAATACTATTTTGTTGCTCGAAAAAAAAAAAAAACAAAACACAAGATTGAAAATATTTTTAAAATGTAATAGGGTGAGCAAAAAAAAAAAATATATTGCAAAAGTTTGACCATAAAAAAACGCCAACAAAAACAAATTTAGAAATTTTTTTTTTCTTTTGAAAAAATAAGTAATAGAAAAAGAAATAATTTATTGATAAAAAAATTACAACGTAGAATTACCTATGACCTAGTTTTAGTGAACAAAAAAATTTTCTGTATTTATATTTGCTTTGTTTCTTTCGTTTTTTTATTTGGAAGATTTAGATTGATTTATTTGTTGGTATCAATTTGCGAGAAGACATATGATTAAAATCAAATACAAAAATCAATCTTGAAAAAAAAAAAAAAAACATTGTATCACATTGTTGTCGATAGGAAGTCGAGATATCAAAGTCAAAACTAATGACATTTTATTAATTGGAAAATGTTGTTATCGTCATGATAAACAATAGCGAATTAATTAAAATTATATATTTAATTGCGGCTTAATCAATATTGACAAATTTAAAATTAATATGATTATTAATTAATTGTATTATTGATATTTTATTTGTACCGTTAATTTTTGCTTTGACGAGTCTGTTGGTTCAGGACCTCTTCTTCTTTGTTCACCTTGAAGATTGTCTATTTTTTTTGTTCTTATAAATTTTCCAAATAACTCCAGGCATTTTTCCCGGTCTATTTTATCCAGATTCATCATCTAAAATTAAATTAAATTTATTTGTTAATATTTTAAATGAAAATATACTGCAGAAAATAAATTGTTTCTTTTTTTTATAGAAAAAAATAGACAAGTTGTTTATTATAAATTTATAATAGAAATTTTGTCATTTTAAAATGTCATTTTTTACATAAAATCAGTGGTATATTTTTTCGTTTGAATTAATAATAGTTTTTGAATTTTTTTTTAGCATTAAAATTCCATGTAAAATTTTTTTTAGAATAGTTTAATTTTATGTTAATTTAGCTGATTTATTTTGAAAATATTTATCAGTGCATTTTTGTAGAAAAAATTTCCACATATTGGCAATTTTTAAAAAAATATTTCACTTGAATTTTCCAAATTTTAGGTCATTGATCCTCACAGGGAATTTATTTATAGAAATAGAAAAATTTGAATATTTTTTTTCATGTAAATTTTGTAAACTTTACAGTAGAAAAAAAAATAAAAAAATAGTGACACCAAAAAGTCACACTTAAGTGAATAATATAAAAATAAAAAATCATGAATATGTACGTGTTGCTTTTTTGTATTACGTGAAAATTATGTAACTTGATATATAAACTTGAAATATTTACAAAGTTTAAAAGTTTCGCTGACAATAAAAATAACTTGAAAGTTTGATATTTTTGACACATGAATGACACTGTTATTTTATCTACAAGTATTTAATTTTATTATTCAAGCCGATAATAATAACACCAAACTTTTCATCAACTTTTTCTATTTTTACATCAATTAATAGTGACACTTTAAAAATTAAAAAAACAATCCAAAAATATATTTTTAATGATTAGAATTAATTTTAATAATAACATCAGCATGTAAATTATTTTTTAAATTACTTTTTCCTTTTTTTTTATGTAAATTAAAGTTGAATCAGTTTTCCAGTTTGTTGAACAAGGTTACGTAATTTATTTTATTCTGTAAATGATGTTTAAAAGTGTTCAAATGGAAGTCGATAAATTGTGATCGACAGGTGGTCTTTACGTGAGTAAGATTACAGTTTATATATATGAAAAAAAAAATTAAAGAAAGATATAGTACACTGAGGAGTAATCTAGGACATGTAGCTAAATAAAAAACAAAACAATAATAAATAATTACATCAAGATACATTGTAAAAAAAAAAAATAGGTTAACCATACGAGACTGATATTTATTTAATGTAAAGTTATTTTCAAATTGGTGACCAGGATTCATCAAGGGCTTCACAAAAATCACATCCAAAAATATATATATTTTTTTTATCAATACGACACATTAATATTGTAAATAATTTTAATGGTTAAAAAACAAAAAATATATTGAAAATAAATTAATTAATAATTGAAAGTGAATAAAGGAGGAAAATAAAAAATAATTGAAAATTTAAATTGGAGTCAATTGATGTAATGAAGATAATTATTTAAATTAAAAATTGAAATTTTATTTTTAATAATTAAAATATATTTTTTAATTAATTAATGTATTTATTTAAAAGTTAAAAATAATTTAAATTTTGAATAAATTTTGAGTATCAATAAGTGAATTGTTTTTATTATTAAAAATTTTTTTCTATTTCTTTGGTAATATTGTTGGTAGAAATTTTTCAAGTTGGCAAACTGATGTAAAAGACGATCGATATTACCAACGTTTCAGAATGTCCTGACCTTAACCAGTATAAAAAATTTTTTCAATTTATTAATTTAATTCTACTTTTGATAATAAATGTCTTATTTTTTGAAAAATTTATTTGTTGATTTAGTACAAAATTTAACTTTGAAATTGATAGATTTTTTGTCATTTCATAGCTGAAAAATAAATTTACAAAAACATCCAATTTATTATTCAATAAAATTTTTTATATTCCGTTTAAATTTTTTCTCAAGTAACTAATATATTGATGACTTAAAAATTACTATCCAATTTCAAATTAATTATAAAAAAATATAAAAAATTATTAAAATATAAAAAGCCCATGATTATTAATATTTCTGTATAAATATTTTTAAAATTTATTATTTCATTAACTCGTTATTGTTTTAAAACATTTTTTTTAAACTATTTTTACTCCTCTTTGTCAAATGTTTTTTTAAGAGCACAGTTTGTTTAAGTCATTGAGACAAACAAGCTCAGACATTGTCAAGAAATAATGAATACTTGAACGACAAAACAACTGACAGTTTTGTAAAACAATTTCACTCTGACATTATGATAAATTTTGTATTCCACATAGCAATACAAAATTTAAAAAAAAACATCACGTTGTTTTTGTAATTGACAAGTGAATCATACACTCAATTTAAATATTTATTTTCAAATAATTATTAAATTAAATAACTTATTTTTATTTATTCAAATTTATATTTATTTATTCCCTCAAATAATTAAATTTATTTATAAAATTTTCATACTTTTTAAATCAATAATATGTTAATTTGTTTAACAACATATTTTTATATTTAGTTTGTTTATTTTTTTAATTTATTACTTGAAAATTGATGCAAACAATCGATTATTAAGCATGACAAAATAATGAGGACACAGTGACAATTACAAGTGTTTTATTTAGTTTTAAAAATATATAAATATATTTTTTTTTTTAAGCACAAATGATACTTGACATCTCCATCAGTCAATAACAAAATAAAAAAAATTTATAAAATTATTAAATAAGGTTAAGAATAAGTAGGTTAAAAGGAGTAGTGACCATGAAGCTTTCAGGTAGATCAACGATGCCAGCAACAGGCGGTAGATTTTTTTATCCAACGTAGCATAATTTATTTTTTTTTTTTTTTGCTACGTGTGATGATAAATTGATTGAAATATGGATCTATATAATTAACACTGTGCCAAAGAAAAAATAAATAAAAATAATTTATAAATAAATAAGGGCAGATTAGGGATTTTTTTTTTTTTTTGATGGGTTATTCAATGAGGCCATTGGTGATTATTGAAGCCTCTTTTGTGCGTGTGAATGTGTCGCAAATTTATAATCGATCAATCGCACCAAGAGATTATCCTTCTGGACATTGGATAAGTGCAACTCTAAGTTCTTCAATGGACTCAAAAAAAATAAAAATTAAATTTAAAATAGCTATTTTAATTTTACAATTTGTAAAATGTATTTTTTTTATTATATTAGAGGAAAAATTGTATTAATTGTGTCAAAATTTGTCGATTAATTTATCAATAATTTATTAAATAAATAAAAATTATAATAACAAGTTAATAATTAATCTAAAAGAGATGAAAATATAGAAAAATATTTAAATGAAAATTACGAGATCAAGTTGAAGCTACTTGTTTAAATTAATTAATTTTATTTTGGATTTTTTTAAAATTGTATATATGTGAATTAATTGATGTTAATTTAAAAATAAAAAAAAAACTTGTAAATTTACACTCGATGAATGGCATGATACGCAATAGGGTCGATTGTATGCGTCGAAAATTTTTCTATTGTTCTAAAAAGATAAGAAATTGTAGAAAATAAATAATCACCGATAAAAAAAATAATCTTTATAGAAAAAAAAAAATGTTTTTTGTATGTTAATAAATATATAGTCTTTGTGTGTTTTAAAGTTTGATAATTTTATAATTTTTTTTTATTGTTTAAACAGAGCCAGTAATTAATATAAATAATTATCT
Organism: Aphidius ervi; assembly: GCA_015776835.1. Taxonomy (NCBI): domain Eukaryota; kingdom Metazoa; phylum Arthropoda; class Insecta; order Hymenoptera; family Braconidae; genus Aphidius; species Aphidius ervi. The sequence continues at coordinate 1,085,689 of MKYW01000022.1, forward strand.
ACAAATTACTGTAAAAATTTATTTACTTTTTTTCAATTTTTTTCTTGGAAATTAATTATGTAATTTATATGAATTAATAAAAAAATAAAACAGTTATTATTAAACAATAAAATAGCACTAAAAATATCATATAAAAATATTAAAATTATTATTGACAACAATTATTATTAATAAATAATAATAAATTTTTAAAAAAATTTAAACTTACTTTGAATTTTTATTTTGTATTTCAACTTTGACCTGCTTACAAATTCCTTCCTCAAAAATTCCATACACCACCTTAATAATAATTTTTTTAATTTTTCAATTTAAATAAATAACAACAATAAAAATAACAATAGCTTCACTTAATACACTATTTCATTGTAACAAAAAAAATTTGACAAAAAAAAATTTCTAAATTTATTTTAAAACAACTTGCACTTTTTTTTTTTTTCATCTAATTATTTATACTCAATACACAAATATATATTGTCAAAAAAATAAACCAAAAATATTGTTTATTAATTAATTATTTAAACAATAAAAAAATATTCATTTTTTTAATAATTAATTTTTATTTTTAATTAAATTTTATAAAATAATTATCATTTCAAATTTAATATTAAAATTTTTCTTCTTTTTTTTTATATTTAATTCACATTTTATAAATAAAATAATTAATTATTTATAATTTTAACTATTATTTATTAATTTATGTTTAAAAAAATGTTTTTTTTTATTTATTTTTGTAATTTCGTTGATACAACACAGTGCCGGTTATGTCGTCAGTCGACCACGATTTGTCTTATCCTCGCGGTAATACCACCCCTATCACGACCAGTGCCTTGACTATTTTATCACCCTCAATGTCCCCTCTATTTCGTCCCTTTTTACCCCCAATATTAAATCCCAAATGAATATATGCGCGCGTTTCATCTGCTTCACTATTTTTCCCCTCTTAATTCACCCCAGAAATTTTACCACCCTTCTATAAACCAACAATACACCCTCAAGCATCATTTCATCTCAAACATTTACGCATATATTTTTTAAATTTACCATCATTGTCAAATTCATTTACGTCTTTTTTTTTTTTGGCTTTTTAAAATTTCACATATATTTTTTCTTTTTATATTCATCTTATTACATTTTCGTGATTTTATTTTTCTTTTTTTTCTCCACCATTATCATTGTCATCAGTCATATACATTTACTAAGAAAATTTACGTTACTTTTCTCTCTACAATTTTCATCCCCTTATTTTTTTTTGTGTCTGTATAACTTTCATCCCCCACAGTCTTCTCACCTATTGACGTCCTGTCCCCACTCTTTATCCTGTCTCTCCCTCCCACTAACACTGTTTCATCCCTCCGCATTGCAATTTCATTTTCTATGACGTAATGGCTACGTCAGTAAAAATGAGTAAAAACCATGCATTTAATTTTACTCCCAGTGACATCTATAATTTTTTTTTAATGTGTATTTTATTTATTAATTTTTATAAACAAAAAAAAAATATTTTAATAGACAAAATTAACTTACTTGTTAATAAATTGTTGAGCTTTAAAAAAAATTATTACAATATTACAAAAATATATAAAAATCCATACGCAAAAATCAAGAAACAGCAGTTTTTTTTTCACCATAAAAAATTATGTCTTCTGGATTTTTAAAGGCTTAAATTATTTTTTATTATTCTGTAAAATTTTCAAGTAAATTATCCAAATACAAATCGAGTAAATGATGCATCTAAATTTCTAAAAATTTTCAGCCATACACTTGTCAATTTAGTCAACTTAAAAAAAATATTAACAGGAAAAAACAGTCGCTATTTCTTATTATAAAAATATAAAATGAAAATATGTGTTGAGCATGTGGTAATGACAGTAATGATATGATTTATTGTTAAATTATTTTAATAAATCTTGTTTTTATTAACCAAGATATACATTACTTTTATTTGCTATATATTTTTGAATTTAATACATTGTTATTTTATAATTTATTATCAATTTTTAAAACTGTATTTTTCCTCAAAGGCACTTGCTATTATGTTGGAAATTCAATTAGATAATTAGTGAATTAATTAATTTTGTTTAATTTCTAAACTCAAAGAGTGTATTTTTAATTAAATTACGACCAAGATTTTTACAAAAAAATAACGTCAAGTCTTGGATACGTAAAAGTGTAAAAACAAAAGGCTTTTATTCTCTCAATTAAATAAGAAGACAATGCCAATGCTAATTGTCATTCCAAAAAAAACAATGATAAAATAAATTTTGATCGAAATAATATTACGTTAAAAACTTCATTTTCTTTAAATTTATTTTTGTTATTAATTTATCTTAATACTAATTATAAACTAAATCTTAATTTACATAATCCATAGGTTAGTTTTTTTTTTTTTTTTATGTTTTTATTTCCCTTGGGATTAAAAATATCCTTGGGATTTTTTTTTTTTCATAAAAAAAACAAGTACTTCAAGTCGCTGAAATTATAATTAAATTATTTTATTTATTTATCATACAAAATGAAAATAAATTCCCATGATATCCCAAGTTTGGCTCACTCGAACATTACATTTAAAATCCGTTATACATATATACAATCATCGCGTTTTTCAAAAAAATTAACAACAAAATTTTTACACAAAAAACGCGCAGCTTATTATAATTTATTTAAATATTTTTTAATTATATAAATCATTGTTTAAATATACGACAGTATAAATCCAATGTCATGAGCATCGTCAATTAAGAAAAAAAAATAATTATTCTAAATTAAAATTCGTACTTAGTATAGCAAGAAAAGAAAGAAAAAAAAAAAAAAACAACTAGCCTATTTACAAAATAAAAACAAATAAAATTTTTAATTCAATTATACATGATTATTTTTATACAAAAAGAAATTTTAATTTTAAAAATGACCATAATTTATTTGTCCAATGATAATTATTATTTATCAATAATCAATAATAATAAAATAGAAAAATTTAAAAATAAAAAAAGAAAAAAACAAACATTGATTATCACGATTTTCGTAGTACCAATTTTCCATTAACTTCATTTTAGATAATTTTTAAATGGCACTCTACTATTATTCATATAATTCAACTTTAATTATTAATTAATAAATTTTTTTATTTTTTTTATTATCTTTTAGGTATCTCTCAATGTTTGAATATTAATTATTTTTTTTTGGTAATGCAATTTGAATATAAATAAAATGTAATAAATCATCAATCAGTTGTTTTATATGATTTTCTTAAATTAACATCATTTGTTGCAATTTCACCTTTGACATAATAATCAGCAGCATCTCGTCTTTTTCCATTAGTTGATGAATAGTTTTTACCATTTGAAATATTATTTGGCATACATGCACCAGTAACAGCTTCAATAGTATCAATTGCCGCTGATTTAACTCTACTTTTATTATCTTTACTAACATATTTTTGTTTGTAAAAATTATTAAATAAAAAGTAAAACATAATTGCATGAAGACCGACAAACCATACAACAGCTTTTGGATAATTACAATCAATAAATACTAATTGAAGAGCATGAAGTATTATTGCTAAAAATTGTACCATTTGAAGAGCTGTTAAATATTTTTTCCACCAAAGATATGGTTGTATTGATGGACCAAGTGCTGCCAGTAAATAATATGAATACATTATAATATGAACAAATGTATTTAAAAGACCGAAAAATGTTGCATGACCACCTGAAATTAATTAAAAAAAAATTATTATTATCTAGCTAATTGTATTTTATTATTTTTTTTAATTTACCTGGAGTATATTTGACACCAAACCAGACAGACATTGGCATTATTCCATGATGAATAACATGAAGAGGTGAAACATGATCAGTCTTCTTTCTCATCACAAAGAAGATCTGTAATTATTTATTTATTTTAATGACAACTAATTAAGGGTTTTTAATTGACATAATTTTTTTATAATTACCGTATCAAAAAATTCCGTGAATTTTGAAAAATAGTACCACCAACATGCGTGCGCCATCTGTTTATTTGATTGATGATAAATTAACAAGAAAATAAATATTAAATATTAACATTATATTTAACTAAAATTATATAAAATTTAAATGATAATTATGAATTGAAAAAGACCAATGATTTATAAGAAAAAAAATGATCATTTTTATGTGATTTTTTTATTTTTTTCCGTAAGCTAAGTATAATATTGAAATTTAAATAATTTATGGTAGCTTAAATGAGCTTTTTTTGAGCATTAAAAATTTGTTTAAATCAAGCTTTAAGATGGAAAAATAAATTAATAAATTCTACACTGGATTCTGAAAGAAATTGGCTAGAAAAAAAAAAAATTTACAAGTCGAGTTTGTTCTTTCATACTCAACTATAATTATCAACTGTCTTGTAATTGTTTATTTTATTTTAATAGTATATTAATAGGTGTGAAAACCCACCCTCAGTACACGGGGGTCATCTTGTTTTTCTATAGGTTGACACCTTAGCGAATAATGACCAGTCAGCCATCCACTTATTGATATCTGTAACCACAACCAAGAGAACGCGTACCTTTTATCATGTGTTAATTTAACCATAACCCAACTACATCAACATTTAAATATACAATTTTTTTTTTTTTAACAATGTCCTTTTATTATTTTATTTAAATAATTTGTTTTTTTAACTCGTCATTTGAGCTGTAGAGCCTTTTAACGCTCTTTCATCACCATTTGCAACTGTAAAATTTATTGTAAAAAAAAAAAATACAAAAAATAATATACACCAGCAATGCTAAAATTCTTGTACAATTATTAATGAATAAATATTTTTTTTATATTTATTTGAATTCAAAAAAATATAAAATGTTTATGACATTGTTTTGGTAAATTTTTTTTTTAACGGTTTTAGTTCATTTTTAAATTTTATTATTCCGTTATTTTGTATTGTTTAAAGTTTGACATTTTTTAAATTATTAACGGCTTTTTTTTTTGTGATTATTTTAGTATTTTAATATTTTTGTAATATTCTTTTGTTGATATTATTAAATATGAATTTTGTACAATATATTTTTAAGCGGAATTTTAATTTTTTTTTTTACACAGTTATTAAAAGAATAAAAGAATAGATTTTTATTTAATAAATTTTAAATTATTTACTTTTAATTAGATAATTAAAGAATGTAATTTTAAATAATATTATTTAATATTTTTTTGTATAAATAAAAACATTGTTAAAAAATTGAAATATTATTTAAAATTAATTTTTATATTTAACAATATTTTAACAATATTTTTATAATACAAAAAAATATTATAGAATTTTTTTATGAATAATTTAAAATAGCTCATAAATTAAACTGCCTAAAAAAAAAAATTTGATATTTAAATAATCTATAAATTAAATAATCATAAAAAAAAAATTCACCTAAATTTAAATAATTTACCAAAACAAAAATGTCATTTTTATTGTACAAAAAAATTTTTAAAAAATTCTGTTGATGAAGAAAATATTAAAATAGTTTAATATTAGTAATTTAAAACTAAAAAAAAAGCACCAACTAAATTTGTATTTATTCAAAAAATACAATAAAAAATAAATATGAAACCAAATAATTTATGTTTCAAGCAGGGAAAAATAAATGATTTAATAAAAAAAATGATAACAGAAAAAAAATTTATTGAATGTTCCATATTGAAGTTTTCCTGTTGAATAAATATTACTTACTCTCATTGCTTTTGGATTGTTTGAATAATCAACTGGTTGACAACGATAACTATAATCTCTCCACCAGCCACTCATCATACTCTGTGATTTTATTGAAATTATTATTTATTAATTATTCACTAATTTTTCCTTTCAATGTCATACTAATTATTATTATCATACAAATCATTTGACATTGTTGACTACATTTACTTTTTTTTTTTTTACCTTAAAATCTATTATTAATATTTTGTTGAATTTTTTCTTAAATTTGTATTTACTAATTGTAAAATTTAAAAATGTACATTTAAAAATCATGTTGTATTAAATAAGTAAGTATAAAATAATTTAAAAAATGTTTTTTATTTTTTCTTTACCTCGTAGAATATCCATGCTGAGAATATAACTTGAAATAAATTATATGCAATGAGTACTTTTTTAAGCTGAAAAGGTTTACGATTTTCCATAAGTTTTGGTCCAAGAACTTTGACAAGATAGACATAGCTCAAACATATACCAGCAGTATATAAAGGTGAACTCATCAAAAACCATTTTGTTGTTCTTGGATCTGTAATTATTAATTTATAATAATTTATTAAACAAAATTTAAACTGAATAATTTTAAACGTTTAAACAAGTTTAAAATATTTTTAAAAAAATTCATTATTTTAAATAGATTTATACAAAGACAGTACAATAGTCTGCTAAAAAGTCTCAAGGATAAATTTTTTATAACATGAAACTTAAATTTTAATACCTGCTCAAAGACCTTGTATATATATTTTGACAAAAAAAAATATATATATTTTTTATTTAACAACAAATATAAATATTTATTTTAAAAAAAATTTATATATTTTTTTTCTATTATAACAAAATTTGCAAAAAAAATAAAATTCATTTATAATTTCAAACAAAAAAAAATCAGTTGATAATAAATTTTTATTTATATTAATTTAATGAATTAAATATATTTTTGATAATTATTTTTTTCAAGGTCATAATAAATTCCTTAATTTTTTTTTTTTTTTGCTTTCAAAAATTCACAGATAAAAACTGGCCACGACCTTGTCAATATATATTTTTAAGTTTTTTTATTCTCAGCTGGTATAAAAAAAAACAACGTAATCATGATAAAAATTAATTTTAACAAATAAAAAAAATTAAAATAATTTCTAATTTAAATTAATTAATTACTCACCAGCATAAGTATCAAGTATTTCATGAAAATTATCCAAGTACTGCATAACAATCGACATATTTCCAGGAAAAAATTTTTACAAAAATTCAAATATAAAATACTTTGGTCCCAGTTGTTGATAATTTAATTATTTATAATAATTATATAATTATCTTTCAATTAATCTGTAACAAATAAATATTTAAAAAAATCATTAATTCATATTTATTTATATTTTTGATGCTTGGATAAATAAAATATATTTTTTTGATGTGCAACAATTATTGTGTTACGATTAACTCACATAAAAGTTACCACATTATTTTATATGTATTACTCAATAAATTTATCGGGCCCATTGTCACATTGCATGAACAACTAGGTGAAATAAATAAATAATCTATTGCACGTTATTTGATATACGCAAGATTCTACAATAATTAAGTAACTATAAAAATTAGAAATTTATTATCCTTTTTTTAAAATGCAATTTAATAAATCATAGATTAAATCAAAAAATAAATTAATAACAAAACTATACTCCAATTAAAAATGAAAATGAAATTTATTAATTAAAATCAAATTGACTTTAAATTTCAAATTCATTTTTCATTTCGTCATGTTTTTTTTTTTAAATAAATAATAGCATTATAATAACAATTAAAATAATAATAATTATAATAATTACAAGTATAATTTTCAAGTATTTTATTTTTTTTCATTTATTATTTAAATAAATAATTAAATTTCCTTGCAGTTTGATTGAGTTGACGGATGTGCATACGAGTTTAAATATTAATGAAGTTGTGACTTGACCTACGACCTGTTTTTTTTTTTTTTCAATAGCCAATAACCACATTGAATAATTAATAATAAATTCAATTTTAAAATGAAGAATAATAAATATAATTCCGATGTCTAGTTGTTTATTTTTTATTTTTATTTTTGTTCCAATTGATTGATTTAATAGCTGCTTTGTATAGTCACATTGAGTTTATGGATGTTTGTGTCTTATTTGTAATGAAAAATTAATTTACTATTATGTTCAATAGCATTTCAAAATATTCAAGTTTCCTTATATTTTCCATTTATTATAAATATATAAATATTTTATTTTAAAACGTCACTATATTGAATCATCAAAATCACGTTGTCAAGCAAGAGAAATACTTGAGAATTGCGAAAATTGTATACATTAAAAGTGGTATAAAAAATTAAATAAAAAAAAAAAAAGGAAAATAAAAAGGGGCCATCACCACAAAACAAGTACAATTTTATTCATTGCACAATTGTTGTCAGACACTTTGTTAAATTGACCAAGTTCAACATAATATTTTTACGATTTATTTTCAAATGAAAATTAGATTTTTAATTTTAAATTAAATATAAAAGATTAATTTTGCTACTGAGTGTATTAAAATAAAAATAAATTTTATATAAATTTATATAAACACAGGTAAAATCAATTGATAATTGCAGTCTGTTTTGTGTCATGTGTAAATGAACCTTGAATGAAATCCTACGTGATTAGAAATTTAAATATAAAAAGACTACTATTTTTTTTTTTTCTAGTAATTACTCATGATGATACAAGTAGCAATTTTACAATTTATAAATAATTGTGTGTCTATTAGTGTCGATATAATTAACAATAAATATAAAAAAAAAAAAGTTAATAAAAAAATAAAATTAAAGATAATATTTTAGTAATTATTTATTAAAATTTTAACAAGTAGTTGTGACAGATAAGTGCAAAGGCAATATAGCTTAAATTACTTGTAAAATACAAAGAGAGAAAGGGAGAAGCCAGACAAATTGGGAGTGACTTAAGTTGCATAAGGAAAAATGCGATGTAGTAACGAGACAATCGTCAAAATATTGCGTTAAAAAAATAATACAAAAAGTGTATACATGTTTATGAATTATTTTTTTTTCCTCCTTACACATACTTCCTTTTTTTTTTTATATTTTTTATTTGCGAAATAATAACCTTGATACTCTATTGAATTATTTAACATGTGTTAAATTGTGTATATAAAATATAAAATTAATTTATCTATTGTAAAATTTCTATAGATTAATAAAATTTAAAATAAATTTAAAAAAATATATATCTCTATGATTTGAACTCATTGGAATGCAGAAAGAGTTAAAAATTTTCCATTGAAATTTAATCCAGTCTGGAGGCAGTAAATAAATAAGGAAAAAGAAAAAATATCAAGTTCTTTAGTTTGCTATCAAATCTTTTGGATTTGTCGTGATAATTTTTAGTTATTATTACAAGGTGGATATGTAAGCAACATACCAAGTTTACTACAGGGAAAGTGCATTGACTGTTAGTGTCATTTAACATTGGTGTAACGCATCAAAACACTTTTGGATTTATCAAGCACCATCTGACAGTTGTCTCTCTCGACTTAAGGAACTACAAGTAGCTAATTTTTTTTATTACATAATTTTAAATTAAAATAATAATTTTATATGTTTTTTCTTATTATTTAATAAAACCCTTGAAAATATTATTTTTATATTTTTTTTATTTATTTTAAATTTAATTATTACGTTCACTTTTTTTTTCTAATTTTTTTTTTTTCTATTTATTAATTAAATATTTTAGCTTTAATTAAAAATTACAATTAATTTTTTCATTCGTTTACTTTGTTTCAATTTGTTTGAGTAAACTTTTTTTACTTTTATTTGAATTTTAAATATTTAAAAAAAATTATATACAACCGCTAGGTAAATTTATGCAATCAATCATTTGAATGAATAAAAAAAAAGTATAAAAAATGTAATGTAAGTGGTAATGAATAATTAATTTGTAATTAGCAACAAGCATGTTCAAGTATTAATAAAAAAAATGAACTGTTGAAACCAGTTGATAATTATTAATTAAGGTGACTTTCAATATTAAAAATATAAAAATTATATCAATTATAAAATTGTAATTTAAAAAATATTAAAACTCTTATATTTTTTTTTTTCAATTCAACTGATTATTATAGACACTGGTTTATAATCTCGTGTATAAAAAATCGCTACTTTTTATTTACAAAACAAATAAAACAACATGCAAATGATTAAATGGTAAAAAAAAAAATTAAATCATTTATAATTCATATCACGAGGCTGTCTAGTAATGAGATATCAAAATTAACAATTGTGTTAGCAAATAAATTTACAACATTGTGCTAATTAAATTTCAACAAATCAATCAAAGTTAATTAAATTATTATTATTTTTTAAATGAACTATTAACAAGGAAGTTTAAAATAATTTTAATAATAATTATTTTTAAATCATCAAAATGACTCAATATTGTACAATGACTTTTATTTTCTTTTGTCTAAAAATATAATTATTTACATGTTTACATTAATCACCGTAAACGTCAATTAATTAAAAAATATATATATAAATACTTTGTCGATTAATTTCAATGTGAATTGGCATTTATTGAAACTTTATTATTGATTATGATAAAAAAAAAAATACCAGACAATTAATGAGTGTCCTTCTTTGCTCAGATTGACTTCCGCTAAATATATTTTATTTATATTTAATTCAAGGATAATTTTTTATTTGTCTCGCGGTGAAAATAGCGAGATGAGAGGGAGTTGTTGAGGAGGCTACAATAAATTAGAGAATGTTTTTAAATTTAAATTAACCGAAAAAAGGAAAAATAAAAATATTGAGAAAAATAAAAAATATATACATTGCCAAGTCACTATATAAATCTGTACACGTGCATCGAAAATGAATGAGGCTATTTTATTATTTACAAAACGTTATTTTATCATGTAAATTTAATAAAAAAAATATACTTTAAATAAATAAATATGAATGAAAAATTAAATATTTTTTATAATAATTTTCACGTAAATACGAGTTTATTATTTATTTTTTTTTTTTTCTACAAAAATCACCTGAAATACAAACGAAGCACCGGCAGTCGACATACTTTACGTAGATAATTATCGTTGCGNTTTATAAATTATTTCATTAAATTACAAAAATTTATTTGTAATTTAAAATTTACAAAATTAATAACGATTTTAAAATCAATAATATCAATAATATCTTACCGACACTATTTTCTTTCAACTAAATATAAAAAAAATATTAAAATTATAAAAAAAAACATTCACAATTAATCACAAATCACTTAAATATAAATAAATATATTTTTTTTTTCCATTAAAATAATCAATTCACAATATTCAAAATTTACAAAAAATTAATATTATTTTCACTAATATATATATATATCAAAACTTGATGAAATATATTGTATAAAATAATAATGAAATTATAATGAATAAAAAAATTAAAAAATCAAAATAGGTAAATGTATTGATTATATTTTTTTCATTACCATCACAATAAATATTATTGAGTGTAATAATAGTGTCACAATAAAAACTAGACAGTGTTTGTATATATATCTATATGTAATACCTATATTAATATGTATACATGTATAATGTATATATTAAAAAATAAATAAATAAATGTAAAAAACTATTATGCCATTGGCTCTATTCTCTCTCGACAACTACAGACTGACAGCCGCTAAGCCGGAGCTATTGCTTTTAACCTACGCGCCATGTTGGTATTCGCCCCTCCGTAATATTAATTCCCCCCCACAACCCCCCTTGTCCATTAATCATTATTTTATTTCTCTTTACTCTTCACCTTAATAAAACTATCACCATATTACGTTTGTGTCAAATTTAACATACTCAAATCATATACACTTTGTTTCTTATAAATTATTTAAAAATTTTTTTTACTTTTTTTTTTTGTTATATTGTATTTATACATAGATATATTGTTAAAATACGTTCATGCGCATAATTCACCTTATTTTTATCAACCTGTCTCTTAATATAAAATGTATTTTTATTTTTTTTTTTTCGATTCGATTTAAATTCATTTTGTATTATTTTAATGATTTTTTTTTTAATATTGACTTTTAATGACGTTTTTGTGACCCTTTCGTGAACTTGCAAACAGGAAAAATTTTTGACTTTATAATTAATTAATTTAAAATACATTATAATTAAGTTTTTTTTATTTATTTATTTATTTATTTTTTTTTTTTGCTTAATTGTAGTCAAATGGGAATTGTTTTTAAAAAATTAAAAAATTTTTTTTTGGTTTTAATTTGAGTTATTTATTTAAATCATTAATTGTTTATTGGAAAATTTGTAATTTATTATTATATATTTTCTTTTTTGTGAATGAAATTATGAGAGGTAGGTTTAATTGGCCTTGTGTTTATATTTTTTTTTCTTTTATGACACTTTTGTGTGTGAATTGTGACATGTGCATTTACCGCAAATAGACTAATGACAAGTTTATAAATTTTTAATGATTATTTATTGATTAGTTTATTGTGTGGTTAATTTTTATTGTTACAAATTAAAATTTTAATGGAAAAATGATAAAAACAAAGTAAATTCGAATGAATATTTCATTGGACAATTTTAATTGCGTAAAGCTCTATGTATTTTTGTTTTTTTAAATTTGAAATTTTTTTTTTTTTTTATAATCTTTGACATTGATTTACAAAATAATAAACATGATATAAATTTTATATTTTTATTGGGTTCAATAGATTAAACATTGGCAAATAATAATAATATAATAATAATATTTTTAATAATAAATTAAATAATGCAAAAAAAAAAAGTTAATTTAAAGATACATTTCAAATTTATACTGGTCAAATTTCAGTGATAAATAAAATAAAGAAAATTGATAATTTTTTTAAAACTATTTCATCTAAAATTTATAGAGTTGTCATGACCTTAGTCACTAAATAATATAAACAAAAAAATTTTAATATATTTATCTTATTTTAATTATTTATTCAAGGTCACTAAGAGGACACATAAATAATTTCCATAAAAGATCAACGACACGTTAAAAATTCGAATGACTAGAGATTTTGATTAACCCAGTGAAATAAAAAATTTTTTTTCGTATATAATTAACAGATTGAATTAAAAAAAACTTTAAAAATTATATTCCTTTATCAAAAAATAAACAAACACGACATTTAAAAATGAAAAAAAAAAAGAAAAAAAAAAGCCAACAATTAAAGTTTTTTTATTTTTTTCTAAATTTTATTATTATTGTTGTTGTTTTTGTTGTTGTTGTTGTTGATGATGATAATTTTGAAAATGAATGAGATGTCTTGGAAGATAATTTATTTAAAAATTTTTATAAAATAAAAACAGGATTTTATATTTAGTAAACATCGTAAAAAATTTTTGTTAATTTACGTCATTGGAAATATTAGTTTCAATCAATATCCGTGATGAAGAAAAATTTAAACTATCAAAATATTATAAAAAATATTTAATTAAATGAATAATTAATAATTAAACAATGAAAAAAAAAATGAAAAAAATATTACCATGAAAGTTTAAATAAAAATTTTTATGTTTTTTTTTTTTTTTCTAAAAAAATAATAATAAAATTAATTTTTGTTTATTTATTTATTTATTCATTTATTATTATTATAAAAAAGAATGATAACTTAATTATTTTTCACATAAATTTCCTGTTGATTAACAATTAAAAATTGGTTTATTAATTATTCAAAATTAAAATTCATTGAATTTGCAGAGTTCAAAGAAACATGATTGGCAATTTTTGTTTATTATTGCATACAATGTGAATAGACAAAAATAAAATTAAAATATTAATAAAACTTAATTAAAATATTAATAAAACTTAATTAAAATACCAAAAATTAAAAAGAAATCAAAATAAAAATATTAAAAATAATTTTCCAATTGTTTTTAAATCAATTTAATATATTTAATTTCTCCAAGATTTAAAAATAACGAAAAACAAATTTCAATTTTAATTTATAAAAAACAATTAAAATTATAAAATTAATGTAAAAATTAAAAAATCATAAGTGTGTAATTTAACGATCCATGGTTATTTCGATTTTCATGATTTTCTTTCAAATGTAACATTACCATTTCGATTTTAAAGATAAAAAATTTCAACTATCTAATGGAACAATTAAAATGGCCTTAACCTACTATTTTTATTTGGAGTGTATGTAGTTGCATACACGATGAGCAAACAAAAAATTTATATCGTGCTTGTATTATTGCAAAAATTACATCATAAAAATTTCCAGGGACGAAGGTGATTTTTAATTTAACTAAAAAAAAAAAAACTAAATTAACAAGCGAAAGTTATTTTTTAATTTAAATCAATTTATGTATTTATATATTTAAATACCTAAACAATTATATTATAAATTTATAGACTTTTAAAATCTATAAAACCAATCCACAATTTAAAAAAAAAAAAAATACTAAATAATTTTTTTTTCAAGTTAAATATCTCATGTAACATAATACTGTACCAAGTTTTTATTCAATAATTTATTTATTATATAAATTCATTTAAAAAGAATAAAAAATTTATCTGTTTATATTGTAGTGTTAGTAAAATATTAATAACAAATTTTTCATTAATTTTATTAGACAGTTATTTTGCTGACAACAATGTCATAAATTCAGGGAAAAAAGTTTAAGTTCAAGACCTTTTTATTTTTAATTATTTCAGTTGTGTATAAATTATTATTTTTTATCCAAAATTTTTAATATGCGATGATTTTGCAATATTGTCATTTATTTACGTCATTAAAAAAATTACAATTGATAATATTGTAGTGTAATTAAATACAATATAAACACTGTAACAATATGGCTTATTAAAAATTCACATTAAAAATTTATAAGATAAATGAATATTCCTATAAAAAATAATATAATTTAATAAAATTTTATTATCATTTTTAAATTTATAATTACATCTACTTAATAATTATTTTTTTTTAATTTCAAATTTAATTATATTTAACGATCTAATTGTAAATTTGAATAAACGATAACACACAGTTCAATGACATTAAATAAAACTCAATGACTTTTAACTTAAAAAAAAAAAAAGTATAACATTTAAATAAACTGTTTTATAATTTTCAATTATAAATAGAAAATAATTGTTAATGTTTATTATATTTAAATAAATCAAAATTAACTTACCAAGTTGTTAATAATAAAACAACAAAATTCCACAATAATCACAATGATTGCGCAAATAAAAAACTCGATGAAATATTAACATAAATATAAACATAAATAAAACTATGAATAAAATTAAAAATTAATTTTTATCTCACAACAATCAACCATTTATCAAGTAAAAAAAAATAATAATTAATAAATTTTTTTGATATAATAATAATAAAACAAATAAAATACAAAACTTGATTTAAAAAAAAAACTATTATCACATGCTTTAAATGTTATTAAATTATTTATATATAAAAAAAAAAATTTATATTTTGTTTTTAGTTGATAAAAAAAATTAATAAATTATTTAATTTTATGAGTTACGTTAAATATTTGGAGTAACACACTCACACTTGGTTTCTAAGTTTAAAAATACATCATACAAAATGAAACTGTTTCAACTTTTTTCTTAATATTTATTTTTATTAAAAATTTTTCATTTTAATTTTTATAAATTAAAAACACTAATAGTTTTTATCAATCATTTGTATTATTATATTTTTTTTCTTATCAATATTTTAAGTATTTTTATATAAATTTGATTCTACTAAGCTGTTTTTTTTTTTTTTTAAAATAATAATTATTATTTGACACGTTTACAATATGACATTTTGCTTGTATTGGTGATTTATTGAGTTTACTGTTGACGAGAGTGTCGTTGTGTATGCGTTTTTTATTTTTTTTTTTTATTTGAAGTTTGATTAGATAAGAGTTTAGGTGAGTTGAATATATACGTATGGTTAAATTACTTTCAGTTGATCTTATTTGAATTCGAAATTCAAATGTAATTAATTTTTAAATTTTTCGATTTTTAAATTTCGATTAAATCAAATTTTTATATGGTATTTTTTAGGTGAAATTTTTCAATGATATATAAGTTGAAAATAACAAAAAAAAATAAAGATAAAAGTTTCTCAAAATAGAAATGACAAATTAAAAACCAAACTGATTAGTTTTAACATTTTGAAGAAACGAATTTTATTATTTTTCAAAAAGATAAGATAAAAATTTCAAATAAAACAATAATAAAACACTTTTAAGTAAAATAATTAAATTTTATATCAAAAAAAAAAACAAATAAATAAAACAACAATTGAAAATAACAAAATAAAATTTAATAAAAAATAATTATCTTTAATCTTAAAAGCTTTTTTTATTTTGTCAAAAATCAAAGTTTAATTTGCCTCTTAAAAATCATAAAATTCGTTCAAAAATAATGTCTAAATTGTCAACTAAATATTTTTAAAATAAAAAACAAAAATGATACTTAATTTTATCAAAATAACATCTACTTAATAATTATTATTTAATTTCATTATTTATTTATTTATCAGTGTAATATTATGTACAAAAATATAATGAAAATTAATAAAATAATTATTACAGAGTTTAAAATTTGAGTACGTGACGATGCCACACACATTGAAAGACTTTTACTTGATATTTTCAATCATTTATATTTATTTTTTCATCGATATTTATCATGTGAATAATTATTGTAAATTAATTAATCAATGCTTTGTTTTTTTTTCTTTTTTGTTCAACGAGGTCAAAGGCTTGCCATTTATTTGCACATCGTGAATTAAAAATAAATATACAATATTTAAAAAAAAAAAAAAAATTAAAAGAGCTATAAAAAAAAAAAATGTTATACTTTCATGTTTGGGAATATCCTCGAGTTAATCATTGGTCCCTCGAGTATATTATTATCTCGATAAATATATATATTTATATAAAATTTTCTCCAAAATAATATCAACAAAATTTTTATTAATAAAACAATCAATAATTCATATCGACTTTGTATACATTTTTGTTTTAATTAATAATATTTTCATTTAATCATCAAAAAAGTTGTGATATTTTAAAAATTATCTCATGTTTTTTTATTGATAATAATAATTGTGTATATTGGATATTACAATTTTGATAATTATTCGTTTTTATTTTTCATATTTCGGCGGCTTGGCTTCGTCACAACGAGTCGTAAGTTTGTACCATAAATACTCTGGAAATACACAACAATCACAAAAAAGCAAACAACAAAAAAATAATCAAAAAAATAAATAAATAATATGAATAATAAAAAATAGAAATAGTATAATTTCTGTTGACAACAATTTAGCTATCTGGATATTTTTTTTATGTTTTTATCTAACGTTGATAGTTTAAAAAGTAAAAGCCATCATATTAATCCACTTGCAAAGCAAAAACATATATATATTTTTTATTATTTCGTTTTTCATTTTTTTTTTTTATATCACACATTCACATGGAACCACACAATTGGTAAAAGAAAAAAAAAAGATTCAATCAAAGCTTGTTTAAGATGATCAATTTAAATAATTATTTTATTTTAAATCGAGTTGACAATAGCCAATTATTTGACAACCTCATATCCTCGATTGATGGAAAAAAAACAAAAACAATTCTTAAACAAGTTTGTGAGTTGAAAAATTTAATTTAAAAAAAAAACACGTAAATTTGTGATATTAGTATTAATTTGTTTGGTGTAAAAAAAAAAAAAAAACAAATTGAATTGAATTGTATAAACTGAGTTATATTGTAAAAAAAAAAAACAAATAAATTGATCATTATATTTAAGTAAATCCGGATTTTATATTTTAATTATTCCATGAGGTTTTTTATGGTTCGTATATTTTTTAGGAATTTGTCCACGAATCGAGGCACGGATTAATCATTTACATTTATTTTTCTTTCTATCACTTTCATTTTTATAATTATTATTTATTACAGCAGCCTAGTAAAATCAATTGTCTTCTCTCTTTGAAGATTATGATTAAATGCTTCAGATGAAAAGCGTAGCATTTGAACACAGTTGGAACAATGGTGATGTAAAGTACAACGAGCTACAAATTTTCAGTTATTTTTCATATTTTTTTACATCAAAATAACTTTCCAATTTTTGTTAATTATTATTAACTTGTTTTTTTATAATAAAATTTTACAATTGTGCGTTTAAATTACATTTTTAATGTTTTTTTTTTTTTTTATATTGATTGAATTTTTAATTATTTTTGATACGACCAACCTCGATTCGTACGATAATCTACCATTTTATAATAATCCTAGAAAACATTTAGAATTAGTGCTGTATTTTTGCACTTATTTTTTATATTTTTTTATATATTTAAAGCATTCACATTGCGAATGATTTATTTACATAATAAATCACGATATTTTTTAGACTGTCAATTTTTTATGGCATTATTTTTCATTTTACTTTTATATATATAATTTTTTAAATCTTTTTTACAATAATTTTTTTATTTTTCATTCTTTATATCATTCACGACAAAAATGTCCAAGAAATAATTTATGAAATTTATTATTTTCATTTTTTTTTTTAATTAATCAGTTATTATTATTATTATTTTCAATTTATTTTTTTTTTTCATTTGGCTAGCATTCATTGATGAGAATATTTGCCAAAAATTAATTATCTAGATAGTATAAATACTATTTTTTTATATCCAAATAAAAATAATAAAAAAAAAAAAGGTTTCATTATTTTTTTATGTTCACACAATATTATGTTGACATTCCAATTCACTTATTCACTAGAAAAAAATAATTATAATAAAAAATAAAACATCATTAACACTTGTGCACAGTCATACCTTTTTTTTTTTTTTAATTTTCTTGTTGCTTTTTTTTCAACACAAGATAAACTATTCATTCGTTCACAAAAGACAGCGTTGTGTCCTAACGATTATGTCAGACAAAAAGAAAAAAAAAGAAATATTCATTTGAAAGTACGTTTTTTTTCTTTTTTTCAATTATTGCTTGAAGCAATATGATACGCACATTTAGTGTATTCGATCAAATAGCCGGGTGTTTGAATAATAAAATAATAATTAAAAAGAAAAAAAAAAAAAATTGAAATTTAAATCAAGTTAACTGGAAATGATAATTTTTTAAATGTAAAATGAAAAAAAAATTGTCAATTTCCAGTATGACATCTTGATATAAATAATTACCCCGGCTTATTATCTCGTTAATTTGGCTAGTAGCCTTTTTTTTTTTGTTTTTTATTTTAATTATAAAAACAATTATAATTAAGCCAATTTTTTTTCAGTATTATTATTGGCAACATAACCATTGTTTGTACCATTACTGTAACAACTATTGTATTCTTTATTATAAATTGTTGTATATGTTGAAACACCATTTGTTTTTGGATTTGAATCACTATCATCAATTGGCATACATGCACCATTATTTTTATTTCCTTTTCTACGTATATCTCTACCATATTTTTCAGTATAAAAATCAGAAAATAAACCAAGAAATAAAACACCATGAAGACCAATCCATATCATAAAAGTACGTGGATAATCACATTCAATAAATAATAATTGAAATTGATGTGCCATTATTGCGACAAATTGAAGCTAAATTATAATTAAAAAAAAAACAAATATTAATTATTAATATCAAGATGCAAATATGTATATTAATTAGTTAAAAGAAATATTACCATTTGAAATGAAGTTAAATATTTTTTCCACCAAAGATATTTTTGATATTCACTTCCCATTGCAGCAAGCATATAATAAAAATACATGATTATATGTACGAAAGTATTTAGAAGAGCAAAAAATGTACTGTGACCACCTGGTGCAAATTTCAATCCCATCCATACAGAAAATGGCATAACTCCATGATGAATAACATGAAGAGTTGATACTTGTGCATATTTTTTTCTCAAGATAAAGAAAATCTAAATGAACAAAAAAAAAATATTTTATTATAATGCCAATTTAAATTAAAATATTATTTCAAGTATTATTATTATTTTTCTATCATAATAAATTATTAAATAACATTTGATCTGTTTAACTTATTTCTTCGAGCTGAGATGACTTGAAATTAAAATTTTTTTATCAAAAATTAAATTTATTTTCAGACGATTATTACTAAATTATTTGTGTATTTTTATCTTGTTTAATACTGACCAATAAATGCAAATTAAATCTTTTTTTTTTTTAACCATTTTTCAGATATATTTTGCAAAATATTTTATCAGTTTGTCGATCTTTTTTTAATAGCTGTTATTGAGGATAAAAATTTAAAAAAATAAATCACTTGATAATAAATTATTGAATAAAAATAATACTATGTAACAATAAGTAAAATTGCGAGAAAAAAAAAACATGAATAAAACCGATATTAATAAGAGAAAAAAAAATTTGTTTATCAAGTTGTTTAATAAACTTGATGACGTCTAGGAATACGAGATTAAAGTTGTTTGATTAAATATAAAATACAAAGTACAACATTGTAAACAGTATGATGATTAAATAAAAAAAAAAACTTACTGTATCAAAGAATTCTGTGAATTTACTAAAGTAATACCACCAACAAGTGTTGGCCATTCTCATTGCCAAAGGATTATTTGTATAATCAACTGGTTGACATCTAAAACTGTATCCCTTCGCCCAGCCACTCATCAAATACTAAAAAAAATAATAAAAATTATTATAATATATTTAACATAAATTAAACTTAGATATTATTTTTACATTGTTGACTTATAATAATTATTTATTGTAAATATTTATATTTATTTGACAAGTTAAATTGACTTGCAATCAAAATAAAAAATGAATAATAACTTGAATTTTTAAGTATATATTTATTCAAGGCTTTCAACGATTGAATAAATTGAAAAATAATAATATTTAAATTAACTTTAATGTGGAATTTGATGACACAAAATTTCCACCTACCAATTAATTTGTAAATTAGTGTATCAAGGTTGAACATGTCGAGTTACAAAACCACACTTTCTGTGTATTTATTTTTTTAATTTAAACTGCTGATTAATTTTTTTCACATTGCAAAAAAATAAATATATATTTTGTCGTTGTTTTTTTTTGGAACTATGTCATATTAAATTTGAATTTGTTAATTAATTTATGATATTGAAAAAATAAAACAAAAAAAATGATATTCAGACAAATTAAGTATTCCAAATACAAAGTTCAACCTATTTTTTTTTCATTGAAAACATAAAAGTGTAAATAAAAGTAAACAAAAGTCATTGAAAAAAAAAATAAATATTTTTTTGAATTTTAAAAACGATCACTTGATGGCTCAATGTCAAAGTCATAAATTATAATAATTTGTGGTAAAAAAAAAAAATAATATTTTTATGATTATTTTTATATCTCCGCAAAATGATAATTTAAGTAGCTAAACAAATAGACAATTTTCTAGTTTTTTATATTTTTTAAAAGACATATTATTACTCGTCAACAATATGTACTCAATCATCATGATTATCCGACATATATTTATGCATGCACTTTGTAACTCTTTGTAAGAAAAATATTTTTAAAAAATTCAAACATATAACGCTTTGGATATTACGTTAAACAATTATCATTATTATTAATTTTTTCAATCAACAAACATCATAGAAAAATAAAAATAACCACGAGTCATAAAAATATTTTTAATTTTTCATTATAATATCATCATCCACAAGGACAGATAAAACTGATTAAAATTATTTCACTATTTGACTTAATCAATAATTCATAAAAACTATATAAATTAATGTTTAAAAAATAAATGAAATAAAATACATTGACCTAAATAAAATATATAATTTAAAACAATTTAAAAATTTGTTTAAAAAAAAAAAAATTAATAAATGGATTTTAATAGTATATATATATATTTTGTTGAATTAATGATTAAATAAAAAATTAGAACGCTTGTTGGTTCATTGAGTTGTGTGTGTCGATGAATTTGCTTTATTTTATATATTTAATGATGCTAATCGATTGTATTCTGTTATGGATTTCATTGAAATTAGATTAGCCGCTTGGAAGACACGAGTCGGAAGTGGCCGTCCGTGATATCGTCAAACAAGACTCGTTAATCGATCATACTTTTTTTATATTTTCTTTAACGTGAATATTTAATTTTATATATAATTTAAAACTTGATTGAAAAAATTTTACTACGTTAATTTGCTTCATTACCAGCAAGACAAAAGAGAGATAAAAAAAAAATTAAATAAATAATTTAAAATTTAAAAAAAACAGTAATAGAAAAAAAAAACAAATCGAAATCGAAATTGAATTTAATAAAATTGGCATAATCCTTGACACACTTTGGCCACTCAATGAAATTTTTATTGATAAAAATTATGTCAATTAATCTTGGTGTATTGTGTCAGCCCACCTCGTAAAAAATCCACATGGAAAATAGTGTCTGTATCAAATTGTAGACAACTAATATTCTTCGAAGATCAAATGGTTTACGATTTTCCATTATTCTTGGTCCAATGACTTTACTAAAATATGCATATGACAGACATATTACTAATGTTGGTATTGGGCTGCTCATCATTGCCCAACTGTTGACTCTTGGATCTGCAAAAATAAATAAATAAATAAATATATATTTAATAACAAAACAAAATGAATTTCATTTTCTATCGATAAACATTTGTCCAACTGACATGGAATTTCGATGGCGCAATTTAACCGAGCACCTTCTTCCGATTTGGCATTCGCTGATCGTGCTTTTTTTTTTTTTTTT
>MKYW01000022.1:1120679-1132949 GCA_015776835.1 Aphidius ervi
TTTTTTTTTTTTTTGTTTTGTTATTCATTGTTTTAATAATAACAAGACTATATTTTAAATTATTTATGTGTTATGGTTACAAAGTGCATTAGCTACAATTATAAAGAGCAAAAAAGTAATTTATATTATTAAAAGTTAAATTAAATAAATAAAGATATCGTAAAGATATATTTTGCATTAGTTTTTATTTTATTTTATTTTTTGTAATTTTTCAATCTAAATATTTATGTATAATAATTATTGAGGAAGCAACTTTAAATTATTTTTTTTATTTTATATATTTTTTATTAAATTCTTGAGTCACGATTGTAACTTACCTTGGGATGTTGATTCAAGGTCATTTGATCTTCAACTTTGCTACTTGTGTATTTATGAAATGGAGAGAAAAAATATTTTAAAATTGATGGTAATGCATTTTGTGCATAAATGGTCAATCACGTGTTATAATTTTAGTGAAAATAATTTGAATAATTTATGAATGTGATTGTTGTAATTATTCAAAATTTTACTGCAATTTTTAATGATAATTTTTTCATTCGTCTGCTTGCACAAGTAGCTCAGGTGATAATTATAAATTCATGAATTTTTTTGAATTTAGAAAATAAGCATTACTTTACAATAAAATAATAAAAAATAATATTTCAATTGTAAAGGGTACAAAGAGTTAATTGTTAAATTGAGATAATTTTTTTTTAAGTCTCCATGTTAGTTTTTTTATTTTCTATTTACTATTACGACTTAAATTTAAATTCCATGAAATTCAAAAACAATTTTATGTCATTTGCCAGTTTGTCTGGTTTGTAAAGCCAAAAAAAAAAATGAAACAAACATTGGATAAAAAAAAGAGCTGGAATATATTATAAATAATCTAAAAATAGTATTTTTAAAAATTATTTAACATGGTAATTATATAATTATTATTTTGTTATTTTTGTTTAAAAAAAAAAAACCAGATCAATGACCATTTTTTTCTTGATGTATTATTTCATTCGATTTAAAAATTTACCCATTCAAACAATTTGAAACAACTCAATAATAAACAACAGCAAAATTTAACGTCTTTTAAAATAAAAAATTAATAAATTTAATTAGCTAAAAATACCTCAAATTAATTTAAACAATTAAAAATATTTAAAAAAAAATATATTCAGTTAAAAAAATAAATTTTAGAACCAATAAAAACTATACTCTTCTTTTTATCTTTAAAATTTTAAAAAAATTTCCTTATTACTCTACAATTAAAAATATCAAACAACAATATTATTATTATTGTTATTGATGTTAATAATAATAAAATGCGAATCAACGTATTTTTTGTGACGTCAATAGAAGATTTATAAAATCGATAAGAATCAATGATTATGGTTAGCCACATTTTACTGTCGATAATTATTATCTCCCACCAATTAATTGTTAATAAATTATTCACCAATATTTAAACAATTAATTTAACACAAAAACAAAAAAACAATAATATTAAAAAATAAATAAACTTGGTATAAAACGTAATGTTGTTTTTTTATTTTCGCAAGAAATTAACTAGTCAGTGAATCAATCCTAGACTAAATTTATTTAAACCAAAAATAGAAATAATTCCATAAGTGATAATAGCAATTAACGATGAGTTAAATTGATTTTCATTAAAAAAAAAAATATTATAAATAAAAAATAGACATTTTAAAGCAAAATAAACTAGTATAACTTGTTTTTTTTTTTGCTAAAAAAGTTGGATGCTGTCCTTGAACATCGAGGTCCTAACCGAAAAAAAAAAAACGTTAGTGCAAAATCTAGGCGAAAAATTTTGCAGATTTATTATTGAGATAAAATTATATTCAAAAAAAAATCCAGTTCTTCTTAAATAAAATAAATTTTTTATAGTTTTTTCAAAGTTCAAAAACCATTTGAGGGGTCGTTTTAAAAATATATAATCTCCAGGGTCAAATAAATTTCCATAATTTTTTTTTTCAACAATAAATATTTAAAATATAAAATTTTGACATTCTACCCCATTCACTGATTAGCATATTATTTTTTTTTTGCTTTATTTTACAATGGATTTTATAAAAATGGACATTCAACTCAATCATGAAAAATAAAAAAATAAATAAATTTCAAAACAATGAAAAATAATAATAATTTAAATTGATAAAAAATATATATTTTTATTTAAACAATTAATGAAGATTGAAGAATTCAATTCATTAATAAACTTTTATTTATTTTTCATTCATTAATTTTTTATTTGAATATAATCATCATTAATGATCTGGAAATTTTTATGTTTTTTTTTTATTTTTAAGCACTGATCTGTTTTGTACTTTGATTTTTAATTTTTGCTTTATTACTTTTTTTATTTTCAAGGTCATCATGAATGGCTTTTATATGTTATTAAGATAAAAAAATAAAATAAAGGGAGGTTCTTGTATTTAATTGCGTTCTTATATAGGTAAATAAATTCCTGTTTGATGACGTCTTTTGTATAACTTTTAAATTCATTATTATACATAAATAAAAAATAAAAAAAATCTTGTTTTCATTTTCAACTGATAAATTTGCTTATAAAAAATAAAAAATTTCCAGTTTAAATTAAATAATGAATTTTCCATGAGATGAATTAAATTAAAATCATGAAATAAAATTTCCTAGTTTTTTTTTTTTCATAAATTTCTTATCTAGTTATTGAATAATTATTGTATCGATAAAAAATTGATAAATTTAATTTTAATATATTTATTGATTTAATTGGAATAATATAACGACATGTTATTTATTTTATTTTTTATTTTTTGTCAATGATATTGACCCAATTGTGAATTGATTTATATTTTTTTTTTAAATATTTATTTTTATAATTATACAATAACATTAATTTACAGCAAAAATATGTAATATTTTTTTTCATGAGGTTAAATTTCAACACACATATCAAGAAGAAAATAAAATAAAAAAAAAATATTGTAATGATAAAAATGAATATGTGAAAGAAACCCTGTATTAAAGTCGCGTCACGCTTGATGTCACTGTTAAGTCAATGACTTTATAACTTTAAATTATGTTAATATACACAAAATGACGAAAATTATATTGCAAATTTTATATACCTTCACTTGAAATCTCTAGATGCACTGTGAAATTAATTTTTTTAAATAATATCATTGTATAATAACTGACAAAAAAATATATATATTTAATGTTTTGTCAAATGAAAATTAAACGAACGTAAAAGTGTCAAACTTACTCAAATTTTTAAAAAATAAATAAAAAAAAAAGATGAAAAAAAATGAATAGATAAATTAATGATTAATAATAAACAATAATTATGTAAAAAATTAATTATTTTAAATAATAATTAATACTTTCTTTGATTTGTTAACGAAAAAAAAAAAAAATTGTTTTATTTGGGCTCAGAATTTTCTGGGCTTTGCAACAATGCAACAATTAATATTCAAATGAAAATTAAGTGTCACTGTATGTCACATGAATATTCAAAATATTGTATATATTTATTAATTTGAACCAATTTACTATATAATTTTCCCATTATTAAAAAATAAAAAAAAAAAAAAAAACGTATGCATTGGTGATAATGATAAATCAGTTGAATAACTCAAAAGGTTATTCTCATTGAATTTTGTATAATAAATTAATCAAATAATATAATTGTAAGTCACTCTATAAATAATTAATAAATTAAAAAAAATTTAATCCATTTTTTATAATGAAATTATATCGTTGACCATGACCAAATGATCGTGAAAATATAAAATTTATAAAATTATAAATCAACACTATAATTATTAGAATATAATTTTATTTTTTTTTGTTTTTTTTTTTATAAAAATTATTAAGAAAACAATAATTATAAAATTATATCAATTTTATGATCTAGATTTTTTTTTTTTATTTAATTCTATTATTTATTTAATTTTTCTTTTCTTAACAAATGTTGTTTATTAATTTTTTTTCTTTATTATTATTTATAATCGTGAACACGTGTGAATCAGAAAATTTTCCAGTGACGTTTTATTTTAATTGTAATTACAACTAACAGTCCTTCAAATCAATTTTTTTTTTTAATTTATAATCATCAATTATATATGAATATAACTTTTTATTTTCTTAGTTTGTTTATAATGTTATTTTTTGAATTTAAATTTTAATTGTTTTAAAAGTTTTTTTTGTTTTTTATTTTTGTAACGCATTTAACGTTAATTTGGATCAATTTTTATTGATTTAAATTAAGACCTTATGGAATTATTGACGTAACCTTTTTTTTGCAATTTAAAAATCTCAATTTTACATGTAAAATTAATCATGGAAAATTTATATTTTGCTGAAATCATTGCAGTTGTTTACAATATTAATTTTAAATAATTATTTTTATTTTAATATATCACTTTAAAATCACCTTTAAATATATATTTTTGTCTTTTAATTTTGTTTACAAGTTTAAATAAATTTGACAAAATATAAATCTACAAAATTAAAAATACACAATATAATATTTTTTTTTCTCCAAATAATATTCAATTGCTTTCTTAAATTTTCCATAAACTTAAAAAAATTTTCAACATTAAAATTCATTTTTAAAAAACAATTCTCGTAATAAATTTAAATTCAAAAAAATAATTAAATTACCCTATTAAATAGATCTCTTTTTTATCAACTGAAATTCATTCACCGCCATTTTATTATTTCTATTATTATTATTATTTTTTGATAGATGCACATGCATCAGAATTTTGTCAGAAAAAAAAAATAATCAAACCAAATCAAACAATTGTTTGTTTATTCTATTGTCAATTATTAAATAAAAACAATTGGCCTATCAAGTGTTGATTAAGCTTGTTAAATTGTTAATAAAAAAACCATTAAAATGGTTAAATTAACACCAGATTTGATTCAACAATCAATGCAGTATATAAATCCAGTAAGAGACCGGGAACTTGATCTTCGAGGTTAGTTTACATATTTAATTGCGTCCTCAATAATAATCTAATGTAAACATAAATAATTATAAATTATTAATTAACAATTTCATTTTAAATTACAGGTTACAAAATTCCAACAATTGAAAATCTTGGTGCAACACTGGTAAGTTGATAAATCACGTTTAAAAATAAACAAAAATAATAATTTATTTGTTAAAATTTTAGGATCAATTTGATACAATTGATTTTTCTGATAATGACATAAGAAAATTGGATGGTTTTCCATATTTAAAAAGAATAAAAACATTATTTTTTAATAATAATAGAATAATAAGAATATCAGATGGTTTGGAGCATTGTATACCAAATTTGGAAACACTTATGTTAACAGGAAATATGTTACAAGAACTTGGTGATTTGGATCCATTGATACAGTTAAAAAGTTTAACAAGTTTATGCTTATTACAAAATCCAGTATCAGCAAAACCACAGTATCGTCAATATTGTATTTATCGTATTCCACAATTACGTTTATTGGATTTTAGAAAAATTAAAGAAAAAGAACGTTTAGCAGCTGCTGAATATTTTAAAAGTAAACGTGGCAAAGAAATGGCTAGAGAAATATCAAAAAAAGCTAAATTACAATCAATGATAGGAATACCAGATAAACCAGTTATGACTAATGATGAAAAAAATAAAATAAGAGAAGCTATATCATCAGCTTCATCACTTGAAGAAGTCAGAAGACTTGGTAAATTATTACAAGCTGGTCATATTCCTGGAGGAGAACAACAAGAAAATGGTTAATTAAAAAAAAACTCAAATAAACAATTTAATCTTATCAAATTTATTAGACAGCTTTTGTTAAATATTTTGTTGTTTATTTTACAGGTAATGGAGCAGAAGTTATGGAAGAAGAAGATGATGATGATTGAGTGTAAGAATCATCATAACAAATTTTAATTTAATTAAAATAATAAATTCATTAAAAGTAAGTATAACTGGTTAATCAATAATCCTTTTTTTTTGTTTATTTATTTTTTTTTTTATTGATAAAGGATTGAGGAATAATTGTATGTTATATTAAGTTAATAAGACAATGGTTACTACACAAATCAATGCCAATTATTGTCAATTTATTTGTATCATCTTTTGATTTAAATAAAAAATAAAAATAAGGCAAAAGCGATTAAATATTTAATGTAATATTTTATATTAATAATTAAAATTTGATATTTTCTATTTCAGAAAATGGATCACAATAAATATCATCAAGTTTTTTTGTATAATTAAATAAATTAAAACAATATTTTTTTGTTTATAAAAAAAATCTAAATAAATTTAAAGTTTAAAATTAATTTGACTGGTGTTGTTGTTGATTATTAAGCTGAATTTTTATATTTTAGTAATTGTTATTTATTTATTAAATTGTAAGAAAAAAAGAGGATTGTTTATTTGTAGAAAAATTATTGTATTATGTAATGAGTTTTTGACCAATAGGTGTCACCGTGTTTGAGTGACTGTTGGAGCCAGTGTTGGAGACTTGGAGCACAGTTGCTTCCAACAATTAAATATATTTATTGTTTAAATAATTGTATAACAATGGGGAGTGCATATTCAATTTGGAAAAATCCAGATACAACTCCTATGGGAGATTCTGAGCCAACTTTTGATCCTCTTCTTGGTTTTCCTAATGGCAGAAAAGAGAGAGGTAAAAAAAACATATCACACATAACCTCGAAATAATTTTTTTTTTTTTTTTTAATATCTGATTTTGACAAAGTAATTGTAATAATTAGCTGAGTTACTTTATAAATATTTTCATCAATTTATTGATATGTTTATTTGTTGATAAATAAATAAATAAAATATCATTGTCAATTGAATCTTTAGTATTTTTATTTTTCATCAAAATATTATTGTTGTTTTTATGACATAAGCAATGAAATTTTTTAGCCATTTTGATTATGATAAATATTATTGTTTGGTTGTTTTTATATTTATCATTGATTTTTAGTTATGATTGCAACTGAACAAGAGATGCGAGCTTGTCGTATTGACAAAGAAGATCGTGATTATTGTGCTCATCATTTTTTAAAACTTGAACAATGCAGATTTGAAAATTGGCCATTTGTTGTTAAATGTGGTGCTGAAGTACATGAATGGAATAAATGCTACTATGACGAGTAAGTTTAATAATTAATTTAATTATATTATCAATGTATTATTTAATAATTAAACATTTTATTTTAGTTATGTTTTGAGAATGAAAGAATACGAACGTGAACGTAGATTGTTGGAAAGACAAAAGAGAAAAAAAGAACAGCAGGCAATTGCTGCATAATTAATCACAAATAAAAAGTAGGTTTTTTCAAATGGAAAAAAGAAAAAAAAACTAAAAATTAATAATTAATAACAATAAAAATATCAACAATAAGAAAACGAAGAAAAATTTATTCATCATGTTGAAAATTAGATATTGTGGTGAACAAGAAATAATTATTTCTTGTTTGTGTACATATATATGAAATATTCTAATTAAAGGCCATTATAAACGAGCTAAATTTTGTTGAAACAAAAATTTTCATTTCATTTTTAATAATGCATGGTTAATGATAAAAAAAAAAATAAGAAAAAATTGGTTTAAATCAGAGATTTTGAAATATTTTAAAATTATTTATTTATAATATTTATAATTATTTTATTTATATAATTTAAATTACAATTTTTTTATTTGTAAATTAAGTATAAAATTATATTTTTTTTTTTGCTTTTTTAAATACATTGTTTTGAGGGTTTGAGTGTCACTGGGCCACTTGAACGTTTTCACAATTTTTTTTTTTTTTTTGATATAAAACGTGTATTTTTTATTTTTTTTTCGTCCAATTTATCGGCTTTAATTGTTTAACATTTAAAAGTTAATCGTTCTATATGAATTAATTTTTAAAAACAAAAAAAAAATCATAAATATTAATTAAAATTTATTAGTTGACATAGTGTAAGGTCAATAATTGACACTTTACATTATTTTGACATTTATCTTATATTAATAAAACTAGGTTAACATGTATTAATATTTAAACTAAAAATGTTGCACAGTGAAAATAATATAAAGTGAATTAAAAAAATATAATAAAAAAAAAAAAAAAATGGAGATAAAAAGAGAATTTGGATAACGCGTGTAAGATGAAGAGATAAATATATATGAAATATAATAATAAAAAAAAAAAGAGTAAAAAATAAAAGAGAGAAAAAAAGAGAGAGAGGATCAACAGAGCGTGATGAGGTTTATGCTGAATAAAAATGAGTACCATGACGCCAATGGTTACTTAAACAATAACAGTGAAATAATAATNTAATTAATAAACAAATAAGATATTTTTTTTATTTTTGACTGAAATATATTTTTTTTTTATCTTTTTTCAATGAAATTATTAGATTTTTATATTTTTTTAAATATACTAATTGATTTATTGATCCTTGAGTTTTTTGGCTGCTGCACTCTTGCGATATGCACGAAGATAAAAATCAGAAAATAATATGAAAAATATTGTTGAATGTAAAAGTAATAATGTTGCAACTAATTTTGAATATCCACATGGAAAAATAAGTGCTTGTGCACTGTGTACAAATACCAAAAAAAATTGTATCTGAAACAAAAAAAAAAATCACATAAATCAATACAGTTTATAAATAAAATTAAAAAANGGAAAAATAAGTGCTTGTGCACTGTGTACAAATACCAAAAAAAATTGTATCTGAAACAAAAAAAAAAATCACATAAATCAATACAGTTTATAAATAAATTTAAAAAATATTAAATAAATTAGTTTGTCAGTAATGGTTGACTGATTAATAAAATTTTTTATCATACCATTTTCAAGGTTTTATCTTTCTCTCGAAAGATATTTCAAATTTCGCTTTAAATTTTTTCAACTAATTACATTGAATTACTCAAAAAAAGGTCAATACTTTTTTTAATAATTAACGAAAAAAAAAAAAAAAAAATATAAATACAAAATAGCCAATAGATTAAAATATAAAAAAAAGTAATTATTAATTTATTATTTTACAAAGTACATTGGTCCCACAGTTTTATTGGAATGCCAAATAATTGCAACACCAATATGAGTGTGGTTGGATACTCAGTAAGTCCAACCAAACAACTCAGTCACAATTGCTCAATATTAAATAGATAAATTTTTACTTTTCCTTCTGTTTTTACCTTCCCAGCAAATTAAATTTATTACACTATTTTTAAATCATTTAAATCCTACTGTTTCATTCACTGTAAATTACAAGTCATTATATTTATTGATAGATAAATAGATAAAGAAATGAATAAATAAATATTTTATTTTATTTTTAAATCATCACATTTATTACCACGTGGTACTATTATTATTTAATATTATTTTTTTAAATATGAAGCAAGTGCATTATTGGCACATTGACCGTAAACATTTACTTTCATAGACAGAATTATTTCATCCATTGAACCTGCCACGTAATTATTATTTCGAAATGAAAATTAACAAAAATAATTTATAAAAAAAAAGCGACAATTATGTGGAATATCTAGAGCTAGGCCAACAATTAATTAAATTAATTTATTTTAATATATTTTCATTTTTTATTATTAAAAATATTTTAAAGAAAATTCAAAGTTTTTTCAATTTCTTTTTATAGCAATAATGTTGTAAATAAAATCAACTTGTTTTATTTAATTTTTTTTTTACATAATACTTACCAATTGTACAGTGGTTAAATGTTTTTTCCACCAGAGATATTTTTGATACTCGGGACCCATTGCTGAGAGCATGTAGTAAGCATACATAACAACATGAACAGCATTATTTATGAGATTACCCAGGGTGCCATGTCCACCTGCTATAAATTTAACGCATATCCAAGTTTCCAGTGGGGTCAATGAGTGATGATACAGATGCAAAAATGTCACCTGACTGTCTTTCTTTCTCAACACAAAGAATATCTAAAAAAATAAATTTTAAAAATAAGAAATTCAAGTGAATAACAAGTTGTTTTTATTTTTTGTTTTTTTTTTTATGAATAATTTAAATAATAGGTATATATATATTAAGTAAGTCAAAAAAATATTACGAAAATTTTCTTTTGTAACTTTTTTTTTTCTTTTGATATATGTGATGTACCTGTATGAGGTCATTGTCATAAAAAAAATATTCAAATGATTTTTAAATAGAAAATTTGTGAATTGAATTTTCGAAAAATATTGTTATTAAATTTGATTTATGTTTTTTTATGAAGAGTGTCTTACCGTGTCTGCAAATTCAGTGAATTTACTGATAAAATACCACCAGCATAAATTAGCCATTCTCATTGCTGTTGGATTTTGTGAATAATCAACTGGTTGACACTTGTAACTGTAATCTGACAGCCAACCAGACATTAAATGCTGAAAAAATATTTTAATTTCAATTAAATACACAGTGTAATACAACAATTAATTTATAAACTAAAAAAAAAATTACATTTTCTTGTTGTACATTAAAATTGCATTAGTAAAAAAAATTTATCTCTGTGTAAATTTAGAGATATAAAAAAAAAAAAAAGTTTGGCAACATCAAGTAAGTAGTTAACGAATTTTTAATTTATATAAAATAAATTATTTTATTTCAAACTGTCAAGAATAATTTATTCAATCAATAATTAAGCTAGACATTTTTTTTATTTGAAAAAAAAAAATATTATAAAAAACATTAAATCATATTACACGCATTCTTTTGATCATAAGTTTTCGTCATAAAATTCAGGACTCGATTGCATTTTATTGCAAATATATATATTTCAAATAAATAGCCTCGACTTATGGAAAGTAATCGAAGGAAATTCTACGAGAGAATGGGACACTCTCAAGAGATAAAAAATATTTTTAAAAAAAAGGCAAGGAACGGTTCGTTGCACAAACGTTTGAAAACAGGATGCTTCAGACATCGTCAGGGAATATTTGTTAACAAATCAACCTTGTGTAATCAAAATGTTGTCGTCATTAAATTTCATCTTAAATATATTATTGAAAAACAAAATTTTCCTGTCAGCTCATTGTTTAACGTTCAACGTTAATTTTTTTATACGCACTGTTCAATTTTTTTCTTCTTTAATTTCGAAAGATATAAATTAATGGGTCAAGGTAGACATCAACAGGTTAATTTAAAAAAAAATAAAAAAATTTCGACTGCCTGACCTTGTTATTCACAAGATCGACATCCTTGAATTATAATAAAAATAATAAATAACTACCTGTGAATGTCACAGTGCGCATAATTTCAAAGTAACTTGTTAAAATAATTTTTTTTACTCTTAAAATATTGTAATACAAATTTAATTGTAGATGTTAAATATATATATTTTCTCTTAATACAATCTTGAAATAAATAAATTAATTAATAAGAATAAAATTATAATGAAAAGGTTAATCACCTCATAAAGCATTCCCATTGAAAATATAACTTGAAATGCATTGTAAGCAACAAGTATATTTCTCAATCTAAATGGTTTTTTGTTGATCATAATTTTAGGTCCAAATTGTGTTACAAAATAAAGATACAATGCAACAATTAATATTGATGGTACTGGTGAATCCATAAGTGGCCAATCACTGACTCTTGGATCAGATGCTGTTTCTAATATTTCAGTATATTGTTCAAGTGCCATTCTAACTAAACCCTCAGCTCCAACAAATGTTTTATTACTTGATTCTATTTCCATTATTGCTTCTGATTGTCTTTCAGCAACTAACTCAGCACCAACTGATGCCATTTTGTCTAAAAACAAAACACAAATAAATCATCATAATCCAAATAAATATAAATAATTAAATTACGTAATGAAAAATAATATCTATTAGTCAATAAAATTATCATGCAATCATTTTTAACATGTCACTTATAAACATCAACTTAATCTCAATTATTTTTTCATTATAATAACAATGTCATATTTTTTTTTTTCTACATAAACTTGATTTAAAATTACAATCTTTTATTTCATTAGAAATTAGAAAAAAAAAAAACTACAAAATGATGAGCTCATTTATCTTGAAGAATATAATAAAACTTGACATTAATGTCGAATCAATTATTGTTACAGTTTAATAACATTATTTATTTTTATTTTTTTTTTTAAAAATAAACTATAAAAAAAAAAAAATAAAAAACTTTCACCGCACAGTGAAAATTTTTATAGTTGAATTTTGTTTTTTTTGATTTAATTTTGTTACATATATATGTATTTAGTGAACATCAAAATAATGATGGATTATAAATATATATTAATAATAATAATACGATAAAATAAAAAT
>MKYW01000022.1:1136014-1147006 GCA_015776835.1 Aphidius ervi
AAAAGCAATAATTTATCTATTCATTTTTTTTTTTTTTTTAAATTAAGCTTTATTTTTCGTTGTAAAAACACTTTTCCGTACAATGTGCAACTAGTGTTGTTAAAAACGTTGGCACAATTTTACGGACCACATTTGAACAGGTAGAAAAAAAAAAAAAAAAAGGGGGTTAAAGAGGCAAAAAAGGGGGGGAAAATTCACTGGCCGTTGCTGTAGCAAGAGTAGTCAGAGGCACACCGAACTCGTAGCTTTAAGTATTGGCTATCAAAGTGGGGCTTCAGTTGGGTCTTATATTTTATAGTGGGGGGTACACATCAAGAGCAAGAGCGCCTCTCATATGTACCACCAATCAAAAATATTTAAAAATTACAATATCAACTGACAAATAAAACAACTAAAATTATTACAATGACATGTATAAACAAAACAAACTATTGCATTATTTTTTTAAACTCTTTTTTATTTATTTATTTAATATATTAAATATTTATTTTTTTTTCATTACAAAATGAAGATATTACATGAAAGTTCAAGGCTTGAACTTTACGAATAAATTCAAGGATTCACTAAAGTCATTAAAGAAGAAAAAAAATATTTATATATTTTAGCCACTCTCATCTGACATTAACCTTGTATTAAAAATAACAAAAAAAATTATTAATAATAAAATGTGAAAAAAAAATTAATAACATTTTATTGTTTGGCATTTAAAGAAGATGTAAAATATAATTTTTTTAATTTTTTTTATCATCAACAGAAAAGTGTACAACCAACTGCACAGAACTTCAGTAGATCAAGTCTTCGCTATGTCAGACAAGCTTTTTTTTATTTTTTCATTTTCAAACTTGAATAACTTTTTTTCTGTTTAATAAATAATTATGAAATTTTGATACAACATAGATAACTATATTAAAAATTCAGTATTAATATTTAAAAAAAAATTTTTCAACAATTTAATTATATTTTAATGTTGTAAATGAATTATTTATCTTTGATCAAAAAAAAAAAAATTCTATTCATCATATTATCGTTAATAATTAATAAAATAAAATTTTTAAATATTTTTTTTTTTGAAAGGTATAAAATTTGATAGAAATTTTATCCAAATACTCATTATAATAAATTGCATAATTTTTTTTTTCCAATAATTATAAGATTATAAATGAAATTAAAAAATTTTTTTTTTTTTTTAAATTTATTTATTTAACAATATTTAACGATTTTATTTCATAATATTTTTGAGGGTCATATTAATTTTTTTTTTTGTGTAATTAAGCCCTTGAAATGTGTATATATTTTTTTAACAATAGTAAATTGATTTATTAAATGGAACATGATTTTAGTGACCTTAAAATAATGATGGCTATTCAAACCTCCAAAATAATAGATTAAAACACTTGATATTCATTTCAAGATATTTGTGAATATATTTTAAATGATTTATATGATTTTTTTTTTCCTGTTTTTTTATTTTAAATAATAATTATAGCTGGATCACATTGGAAAGGTTCAATGAAGAAGGGAATTTCCCACCAAATACATTCATTATTTGTTGATTGTGAACCGGTTGATCGTATGTACCTTGTAATTTGACCTTCAAAATTTAACCTGTAAATTGTATATTTATTTAATGTCAACAACAATTTATCCATTTACTAAAAAAAATATATATTATTAAATTTTTGATGTATTTAAATATCGATTATTGACAGCAATAATTTCAATGAAAAAAAAATCCACTTACTTCAAGGACAAATTAAATGAAAATAAAATTTTTTTATCATATTTTTTAATTATATTTTGAAGAATATAAGATTTTATTTAAATTTCAATATGCTAATAAAAAAAATACATACAATTACTGATTATTTAATGATGAATTTAAAATTTTTAATAATTTTTTTTTCAATTATTAACTAGATGTTTTTATAAACTTACTAATTATTATCGTTAAAAAAATTTATTGAGCTAGAAAGACACGTGTTGCTATTTTTTTATATTTTATGATAATTTCTTCTAATTTTATTCAAAAGCTATTATTTGCTTACGTCACAGATAAAATTCAAGTTATTTATCAAGTTTGGGTTTTTACGTTTACTTTGATTCATCTTGACTAAAAAAATTTGTGTAAAAAAATTTTTTTTCCAACGAAATCCGGTTTAGAATTTTTTTTTCTTATTTTTCAAATTTTTTTGCTCAATATCTCTGCATGTCATTAATATTTTTTTTTATTTTATATTTTTGATTTACACTATACCATTTAGAAAAAACTTTGGGAATTTTATCCGTAAAATTTAAAAATAAGAAAAAAATTTCTACAGAGCATCTGATGGAAAGAAAGAAACCACAATAATCCATGCCACAAATAATAATATTCGTTTTATTTATTTATTATTTTTTTTTGTTGATAAAAATCTCAAATTGCGTATAGAATTTTGAATGAAAATATAATTTACATTCTGCATAACAACAACAGCCCTATTTTCGTATTCAAATCGTGCAATTTTTCCCATTAATTATTTAACTAAAATAAAATTTATTAGAAGAAAAATCATTGCAATAAAGATTTATTATTTCTTATACAAAAAAAGTCATATAAATTTTTTTAATTTTTACTATTTTATTTATATAAATTACATGTTTTTTGTAGATTAAAAATCCATTAATTGTAATAATAATTATCAATGAACCCGGATAGCAAAATAGTTCAAGGCTCAGTTTATAAATACCATAACAAATATTTCCTGTTCATCATTACAATAAATAAATATTTTCAATAAAAAATATCTTAATTAACAATAATAATAGTTAACAAAACAACAACAAAATATATCTTCTAGACGAAAACAAAATTAAAATTAACAAATTATATGGAAAAAAACAAATAAAAAAAAACCTAATTTAAAAACACTTTTACGTTGTAGATATAATTTTAGAAATTTTATCTAGATCTGGAATCCCGTGTCACAATATTTACTTCAAATGAAATGATGACGAAAATAATAGTTAAAAAGAAAAAAAAAAAAGGGATATAATAAATATATATATAATCGTTTAGCGTGTAAATTGTAAACATGCATTTCGCTGATTTTCTCAAGGACGTTATTTCTTAGTTTGCAACTTGGTCCATTCTATGATTGTGAGTGTAAAAATATATATATGAGTTGATATATGCAACATTTATCTGATTCGAAGAGAGTCATATTCATTGGCCATCGTTATTGTGAAATTTTTTTGGTGCCAAGTAGTGGCGATGACCGAGCTGTTTGATGATTTTTTTTTTTCATTTTTATTTTACTATTGCTCCTGCTATACGCACCTCTTGCTAAATATATTTTTTTTTATATATATTTTTTTTTATCTCACTCTGTCATTTGGACACTGCCTAACCTTCGTCTTGCGATTTCTTCTTTTTGCTAAATCCAACAACAAATTCTGTGTATATACGTTCTCTTCTGACTTTATATATTTATATTAACTAATCTTAAATTGCAACATTTAAAAATTGTTTTGATCATAGATATTTATCTAGTAATGTGTCTTTAGACAAATTAATAAGACTATTAAACAATTGCAGCTTATGAAATCATTTTTTTTCTTTTCAACATGTATTTTTTCTTATTTTTTTTTGACAAAATTTTATAGTTTTTTGGATAATAAATTTCAGTGAAATCGAGAATTTTAATATTGTTATTATAAAAGTATATTTATATTAAAATTAAATGATAATTAAATTTTTATTTTTAAACTATAAATTAATCGTAAAAAAATTATTTATTTTCCGATAGAAAAATAATTTTTTTATCGTAAAAATTTGTAGCTATATTTTTGATATTAAATTATAATTGAAGCTCATTTTTTAATAATTAGAATAATTAAAAAATTTAAAATTCATTAATATATAAAATTTAATAATCAAGATGAAATGTTTAAAAAAATTTTTAAGTGAAAGGTACTTTCATTTTAAATAATAAATATATTATCATAAATTTTAATTAATAAACAAAAAAAAAAAAAGTATAAAAAAATTTGTTAAAATTTGATGAATAAAATAGATGTATTAATAAATAATTTTAAAAATTATTATTATGATAAAACAAGTGTCTTTGTGTGTAGATAAAAATCTATAGATCTAAAAAGTAAGTCAATTATTATACAACTTTCTCAAGTGTGACGTAAGTTTGGTTGACCAGTAGTGAAACGATCCAACGATCATACCCCACAATTCACATATAAATAACATAAAAAAATATAAATAAAATAAAAATATTTATTCACAATATAAGCAAAAAGTAAAAAAAAAAATTAAAATATCAAGTTATACACTATGTATATTAATTTATATGCATTTAATATTACCAATACATTTAAAAATTAAAAAAAAAAAATTTTTATGTATATATTACTATTTTCCCCTACTATTAAATAGACAGCCTCTCTTACTGGTTGCATTTTTTTGTTTCATAAAAAAAAATATAAACTTTGCTTATATTAATCGACAAAATCCCCACCTGCAATTTTGTAATTCACTCCAAGAAATAAAATTGTTCTATAGTATTTTCAGTTTACGATTTGCACCGGGGCGAGACACCGGTCGGTGCAGGGGTCTCGTCATTCAAAATATTTATAAATATATATCGATTTTTTAATTATTTAAATTATCTTAATATTATCATTCATATTTGGCAAATTATTTCGACGGGTGATTGATTTTTAACGGTGAAAAAAGTGAATTTTTATTTTTTAGTGTTAAAAAATTTGTCGAAATTTTATATTTGTTTATAATTTTTTATTAACAAACTTTTAATTGATCTGTGGACACATACAATTTTGGCAAGTTTAAATTTATATTTTATTCTATTTTTATTTGATATTTTAATTAATTTTTTAGATATTTAATATTGCTTAATTAATTATTTGCATTTTTTAAGATTTTTTTTTTCTTTTTTTTATTTTGTAGATATGTAATAATATTTCCGGATGTAAATAAATATATCAACTTTCCCCGACATCTCAATTCACATACAATTTTCAATATTGGCAGATTTTTTTTTTATTTTTAAATAATTTTATTAATGTCATTTTAAAGAAATCACTTTTACAAAAATTGAAAGTTTTTTTTAAAATTTTATTAAATTTAAATTGATATTATTTTAAAGGTTATTGGCAAATATTTAAAAATTATTAAATAACAGAAAATATTTTGCTTGCAATGTATATATATATCAATAAAACTTGATTAATAATTTTTAATTTTTTTTTATAATCAAGTATAACGGCACGCGTTTACCCAGTCATATCCAGGCCATGTTTGTAGTTATATACGCATCAAGGAAGTTGGCATAACGTTTTTGTATTTACTGTAAATCTAAAGCGTAATCATGTAGCAATGACAGATCAAATTAAAAAAAATATAAAAAATTTGCATTATAATCATTTGACATTTCAAAATATTCCGAAAAAAAGGAAAAAAAAAAATTTTTTTTTTCTTCAATTTTTTAATTAATTATAATTAATATTTCAATATAAAAAAATTAACATAAACAAAAAAAAATTAATTATAAACTTTCATTAAAAAGCGCATTATTTAATCAATTACATATAAAAATTTCAAGTCAATTAATTAATTAGATAATCTAAAAATAAAAACTCAATATGATTTTTTTTTATATTTTCTATTTTATTTATTTTTTTTCATAAAATTTTCATATTATTATATATTAAGTCATACATGATTATTCATCATTACATTAAATGTAATATTATGTTACGTGATTTATGACGAGATATATACTAAGAAAGTGATGGTTTATAATAGTTCGATGTTGAATTTCAATCACGGAAGTTTGAGAT
This sequence comes from Aphidius ervi, assembly GCA_015776835.1. NCBI lineage: Eukaryota > Metazoa > Arthropoda > Insecta > Hymenoptera > Braconidae > Aphidius > Aphidius ervi. The sequence goes on from MKYW01000022.1 coordinate 1,141,865, forward strand.
AAAATGTCTATCGGTCATATGTTATGTGACGAAAAGAAAAAACAATTACAATAATAATAAAATTAATATATTAAAAATTGTTGAGTTAGATAAAAGGGCATTTAAAAAAGGAGAAAAAAATAAATTTTTTTTTTCTTTCATTTACTGTATTATTATGGTAATCATGGCTGATGCTGTTTTTTTTTTTTCTTTCTCTGCAAGTAATGGACCAAAGTAATCATTTGTTTTTGAATCATTGCTTCCCTATATTACGTCGTTGATAGATTANTGGTAATCATGGCTGATGCTGTATTTTTTTTTTCTTTCTCTGCAAGTAATGGACCAAAGTAATCATTTGTTTTTGAATCATTGCTTCCCTATATTACGTCGTTGATAGATTAGATATTATTTATTTTATTATTTTGCATGTCCACTTTATATATTTTCACATATTCAATCTCTAATTTATCACGTAATCCAGATGAACCACCACCAACACAAGGAAGTAATCAAGTTATTTTTTTTTTTTTATTTTTTTTTATCTATTTTTTATCTAAATATATTTTTATTATTATTTATAACATATTGCTATTATTATTTATATTATTATTATTGTTTTTTTGTGTCTATGATTTTTTTATTATCACAGTTTTTTTTTATTTCATGTAAATTATTTACACAAATTCTGAAATACACAGCCTTGGATTTTGTTCTATAAATGCTGCAATCATTTATTTTCACTCTGTTTATTTAAATTATTATTTTTTTGATTTTATTATTATTATTTTATTTATTATTAACTATTTTGGTGAAATTTTTTAATTATTTAATTTTACATGAGGTTTAGAAAGATGAAGGAATTTTTTATTAGATTATTTATTGATTGATTGATTTTTTTCTTTTTTTTATTTTCTTTTGTAATTATTTTTTGATTATATATATTGTAGAGAGAAATGTATAGAAGAAAGCGTAGCGTGGTATAAATATAACACTGTGTTACATTAATCTAGCCAACTTTGCAATTTACTTTAATTTTTTTTTTTTTTAATAAATTGTAGTGATTGTGTTGTGTAATTTGTTAACTAAAATTTAGTGTTGACCTTGGTTTATATTGTTTATTGTCACGATGATGATCAAGGGAGTCATCAACATTATCACTATCATCATCATCGTAAATATTAAAATCAATATCATCATCATTAAAAAAAAAAAAAAAAACTTATATAACTAGTTGTATTAATTTTATACTTTATTTTTTATTTTTTTGTTTGTTGTTTTCTACTGTTTCTAATCACTCTGTAATTATTATTATCGTTATTTTTTTTTTTTTTTTGAACTTGAATAGTTGTATCACAGCCCAAAGGTACCCAATTATTAACAACCCTAATTATTTTTACAAAAATAAACAAATCTCATTGGCAAAAACCCACAATTGTTTTCAAATTTTTGTATCTTTTTTTTTTAATAATTATCTTGCTGTTATTGTGACCCCACTTCTACAATATTATGGAAAGTTTTTTTATTATAATTTTTTGTACATTTTACCTTTTGATTATATATAAATGCGTTTATCAATAAATTTTTTTTGTTGCACTTGTTGACTGGTAAGTACAGGTCTTGTTGACCAATTAATTTTGCATAATGAAATACTTTTTTATATTTTCGTACGTCAATACATTGTTCATTTTATTTTGACCTCTCAATGAAATGTTAAATAAATTTAATTTAAATATACAAGATTTACGGAGTAATTAATGTCAATAAACTGTAAAATTATACGTATATAAAAAATAAAACGACTTTGATACAATAACAACAATTAATGCAAAAAAAAAAAAAAAAAAAAAAANAAAAAATTATTTTTTTGATTCTTTTTTTTGTTTTTTAATTAAATTTTTTACATACAATTAATTAATTTATTTTTTATAATTTTATTTTATCATCTTTACGGCTTTATAAGTTTACAAAAAAAATTACGACGTTTAAAATAAATACGTGTTGCAATTCATCAAGAAAAAAAAAATTACAAAAAAAAACTCGAACCTTTATTCTAGACAAATTTCAGTTTTATTCCGTTCATAAAATATATACTTAGCAAATATACATTTATGTAGACATTAATGTGTAAATACATAAAGAAAAAAAAAAAGAAAATAATATAAAAAAAAAATTAATTTATATACCATTGACCATAAGAAATAAAACGCCAAGAAAAATAACTCAATGGTATTTTCGTCATCATCATATCCACTTGATTGATGTTTTTTAAAAAAATTTTTTTCTATTATATTTGTATGACCAATGACTGTGTCTATATATTACCAATAATTGCATTTGAAATGCAACATCTAACATCATAAATATTTCAAAATAACAAATTACCAATTTATTGAAATACATTTGTTTATTTTATTTTTTTCAAAATTCTACATCATTCAATAATTGATTTAAATTTATTTCTATTTATTTTAATTTATTTCGTTGTAAAACATTTATCTCTTTGTCATTTTAATCATACATTTACATAATTTTTTAATCACTATTATTTTTATCAACACTAATCAAAATTACGAGAACAAAAAAATTTTTTTAAATCACATTATCATGTTACTTTGCTTGACATTTATTTTTCAAATTTAATTATGACTTTGTTACACAAATACACGTACATATTATCATAAAAAAAAAGAAAAAAAAATATTAATTTTCTATTCTTTGAAACGACTGACGTCTAATGATACTGAAAATCAAAAAAAAAAGGAAAGAAAAAAAAAAATTCCACGTAGTTTGTTGACTGACGTAAATAAAAAATTTGATTATTATTTATTTTTAAATTGAATGAATGAAAATAAAATAAGAATGTGAATAAATTATTATTTAAAATTTAAATATCAATAGATTTTAATAATAAATTATAATTTTGTTTTTTATATTTACAGTTTATTTTTCGATGAATACCAGCAGTGGTATTGCAACAAGCGAGATGTCAAATATTTACAATAATTCAATTGTTGCATTTTGGCAGCATGTATTTCATGATGTAGCTGGTAAATAATTAAAAAATTAACCAATAAATAAATGAATTTAATAAATAATAAATATTTTTATTATTAATTAAAGATCCAAGAACGAAAGAATGGTTTCTAATGTCATCACCAGTACCAGGTGCCAGTATTATGTTTGGATATTTGTATTTTGTACTATCATGGGGTCCAAGACATATGGAACATCGTAAACCATATAAACTCAATAACACACTTATTATTTATAATTTTATTCAAGTCTTATTGAGTATTTGGTTATTTTGGGAAGGCCTGGATGCAGCATGGCTAAGAAAATACAGTTGGAAATGTGAACCAGTTGATCAATCAAATAGCCCAGAAGCACTCAGGGTAAATATTTAATAATTATTAATAATTGATAAATATAATAATAATTTATTTTTTTAGATTGCAAGATGTGTGTATATATATTTTTTGGCAAAAATATCAGAATTACTTGATACTGTTTTTTTTGTTTTACGAAAAAAAGAAAAACAAGTTACATTTCTTCATATGTATCATCATACTGTTATGCCATTGATATCTTGGGGTGCTACAAAATATTATCCTGGTGGACATGGTACCTTTATTGGTATGATTTATTTATTTTAATATATTTTTTTTATTGTTTTGTTATTGTTTGTTATTAGTAGAAATAATAACAACAAAAAAAAAAAAAAACATAAAGATTGACAGAAAAAATGATGATTGGTTTTTATGATTTTGTTGATTATTAATTGTTGTTGTTGTTTTTTGTGTTATTTATTTATTGTTGGTTTTTTTTTTTTTAGGTGTAATCAACAGCTTTGTTCATATTGTTATGTACACTTATTATTTACTTGCTGCTGCATTACCACAGTATCAAAAATATCTTTGGTGGAAAAAATATATAACTACACTTCAAATGGTAATTATAATTTTAAATAATTATATTTTATTTTATAAATAGCATTTTTATGTTTCATTTTTTTATTCTTTTTCTAGGGACAATTTTGTCTTGTATCTATTCACAGTTTTCAACTTCTTATTTATGATTGTGAATATCCAAAATGGTCACTCATATTAATTCTTCCAAATGTCATGTTTTTTTACTTTTTATTTTCTGATTTTTATAAAAGATCATATGTCGCTAATGATAATAATAAAAAGCAAATTAAAATAGATAACAGTGTTAAAAATATCATGGAAAATGGCACAAAAAAATTGACAAATAATTATCAAAATGATAAAAATAAACAAGCGTAATTAATAATAATTTTATAAATATTAAAAATATATTGAAAAAAAAAAAAAACTAAATTAAATTTATAAATAAATAAAAAATTAATATATTTGATTTTACAATTTTTATTTCTGGTAGATACTTAATCAATTGGTGATTTTACAATAACAAAATAAATTTTTTTACAATATTTCAGGTCTTGAAAAAAAAAAATTGTGCCAATTTTTTAAATGATTAATTTTAATTTTTACATAAAAAAAAAGCTTCACGTAATAAAATTTGCTCAAATCTACAATATTTTTAAAAAGTTATTTTCAATATTTATATGAAATAAATAATAGTTTTTTAATAACTGTACTATTTTTTAAATTATATGAAAAGTAAAATTTTCTTTTTTTTTTGTAGATATATTATTATTTAATAATTTGCTCATTGATAAAATTTATTTAATTATAAATTGTCATAAGACATAAAAAAAAAAATAGCTTTCAATAATAAAATGATTCAATTTATTTTTATAATTTTATTTTTCAATTCATTTGACTGCTTTGTAACAATTTTTTTTAAAAATAATTGCACTGTACATTTAGTATGTAAAAAGCCCAAAGAACATGGCTTTAATACATAAACAATTTTTTAATTAATTTTAACTATTAATTTCATTAAATATATAAAAATATATAACTCGAGTCAAAAAATAATAAAAATTACATTTGGATTACGAAAAAAAAAAAAACAATTATCTATCTTAAAAAAAAAAATATTAAATAAACACTAACAAAACACCAATTTGATGAAAAAAAAAATCAATTTATATATAATTTATAAATTTGTTATTATTAATTTTTAATATATATAATTTTATTTTATCAACGTGTATAATAAAAAAAAAAAAAAAAA
>MKYW01000022.1:1163086-1183499 GCA_015776835.1 Aphidius ervi
TGAATTGTCCTAGATTAAGCTGAAATCAGGACAATTCAGGGCGTGTAAATTGGGTTATATTTTGACCTTCAAAGTAAAATAATTCCTGCAAGAAATAGTAGTGCATTATCGAACTGGGCACGTGTTAAAAACGGGATAATTTTATACCATAGTGTCATGGCCTTTTGACAATTCAAGGTCTCGCCCTTCAAAATGAAAAAAAAAAACATTTTAAAAAATTATAAACAGTTTTAAGTTTACAATCTATTCTTTTTTTATTTAACAATAATTATTTAAATAAATTTAAACTTTAAAGCTGTATTTTATTTATTTCAGATAAGTAATGATTTATCAGAAATAAATATTTATTTAATTGATGGTTCACTTGTTGATGAAGAATATTTTAAAACACTTGATGCTCAAACAACACTGATACTTCAAAAACCAGGAGAAATATTATTAACAGGTATAAAAAAAAATTACTTGTCAATTCTTTTTTATATATTTTATTTTTCTTAGATAATATAGGTATATATATATTTTTTTTTTCTTATAATTATAACTTTTTTATTGGCGTTTTAATATCAACCCTGCAATTTTACAGTTAAATCGATTTTATAACTTAGCTTTGTATAATAAATATTATTTATTGGCCTTGGTTTTATCCAGATGCAGATTTACTATATGAAACCCTGAGGCGAGTAAATATTGATTATCTTACGGTTGGTGATCAAGCAACAAAGTTTATAACTGAAAATCTCAAAAAAAAAGTTGCAATTTTGCATAATTTATTGAACTTTGATGATTCAAAAACTCAATTAAGTCATAGAGATGATCATCCAGAATGGTTTAAAGGTTTGGAAACAAATGTAACAACAAAGGTATATTAATTTATATTTTTGTCATTTAAAAATCCATCTATTATTTAAATTAATAAAAATATTTAATTTACATTTTAAGGAAGCTTATATGCATCGTCGTTGTCAAGACAGAATACGTGGATATCTTTACAAAACAATTGAACAAATAAAAACATCAAATATTTGGCTTACCAATAACCAAGCACGTTTAAATTTACAAAATATTATTGAATATTTTAAATTACAATTAAAAAATGATCATTATTTTGGTTATTATTTTGACAGAAGTAAATGTCACAAAGATGAAATTGATGCTGTTACTAGGACAATTGATAATTGCTATGATCATTGTCCATGTAAATTAATAATTGATGAAAAAAAAAATAATGATGATGATGATGATAATGTTAATGAAAAGTATGTAGATGAAAAGAAAAAAATTGATGATGATAATGTTGATAGTGTTGATGGTAAACGACAATCAAAAAGCAATGATAGACCAGCTAAAAAACAAGAAATTGATGAGACAATTGTGTGTCCTTATAATGTTTATTCAAGATGTCAAAATGAAGTTCATTCATTGTGTGATGCTAATGGAGAATTTCATTGTGAAGGTGTATGGAATTATGAAAATTGTAATTATGGTGATAGACATAAAATAAATCCTTACAGATCAAAAGAAGAACTTATATTATTTTCAACTTGGAATCTTGATCACAAGTTTGTTTAATTAATTATTATATATTTTTAATAACTTTAATAACTTTATTAAACTTTTCCCCTTTATTTTTCTTTCAAGTTTTTTAATTCTGGTTTTTTTTCTTTATCTTGTTCTAGATTGGAACGTTCACGAACTCTTGTTCCACAACTACTCAAGTACTCGGAGGATAATTTGATTAATGAAAAAATTGTCTTTAAATTTTATGACAATTTATTTACTATTAAAAATTTACGACTTGTTCATATTGTTTGTCATGACAAAGGTTCACATAAATAATTAATTGTTATTATTTTTTTTGAATATTTATAACAAGTTAAATTTATTAATTATTTGCTAATGATTTTTTGAGTATTTTGGTTCATTTAAAACTACTTGCTAACTAGTAAAAAATGTTATTATTTTGTTTTAGAAAAATAAAGCAATTAAAGCTTGAAAATTACGCTAATAATTAATTTTAAAATGAAAATATAATCAAGGCTGTACGTGAATTTNTGTTGAAAAAAAATAAAGCAATTAAAGCTTGAAAATTACGCTAATAATTAATTTTAAAATGAAAATATAATCAAGGCTGTACGTGAATTTAAATTCTTTTATCAATAATGATATTAATTTTTTTTTTTTCACGCGTTTATGAATGATATATATATTTAAATAATTATCAAATTTATTTAGATTAAATTAGGTTAATTAGAACATGCTAATTAGCTGCTATATTAGTATAAAAAAAGAGGAATTAATTATCTATAAATTTGTGATTTTAGCAATGTTTAAATCAGTATTAGAAAAAAAATTATAATCAGTGCCAAAAAAAAATAATATTAACAAATAATATATAGTATATTTTCATGAATATAATTTTCATAATATTCATAAATTAAATCTGCGAGTGAACTGAATAATATCGCAAAAAAAAAGATCAAAAAAATAATAATCAAAATTATATTTATGTGGAGGATGTGAACTCAAAGAAAAAAAATAAAAAAAAAACTACACAGGTAAAAATAAAACAGGGTGATTAATCAAAGCAAGACTTTAATTAATATTTATAAAAATTAATAATAATTTTTAATTTGTTTAGTTTATTCATAAGAGTCTGTAGGACAATGAATTATGAAAAAAAAGCCGATTGAATGATACTTGAATTATTCTTGAGATGTTAAATTATTATTAAATTTATTTTTAAATTTTACAAGCATGTAATTCAATGAATGATTGTACAATTGGCTTTATTCAAATAATCAATGCATTCATACAACTGTGAATGTCATTGTGTTGTTGTTTGAGTATCAAAGTGTCACTGACACATGAATGTAATAAATATAGTCAATTTTAGATATATAGTTATGAAATATTGAGCTGATTTTAATAGCACTTGTTAACTGTTAAAATTTATAAGCCAATTATTAATCAGTTGTTGTTCATTGTCAATGTGTAAAATTATTTTAACTTAATTATTTTTGTCTAAAACTTCCGTCCCTATAGCATATATTTATTTATTTTTTTTTCAAAGCTATTCAAATTAAATTTTCAATGTCAAATATACAGAAAAAATATAATTTTCCAAAAATAAAATATAATCTATGTAAGAAAATAAATCTACCAGCTTTTATTATTTAAATTTAACTTTTTGTATTTTTTTTTTTTTAAAGATATTTTTATATTTTGAATTTAATATTAACTTTTAATTGAATTAAATTTATAAAAAAAAGAAGAGAGCTAGATGTGACACCACATCGAAATGCTTTAATAAATTTTCATTTTACGTCTCGTTGAATTTACTTTCCAGTCGACTGGATTTCATACAATAAATAATAAAAAAAAAAAAATAAAAAAACACTTTAGATTTATCATGAAATTATTTAAAAATTTAATTGATAATTGATTAATTTAATTTTTTTTATTTTAAAAAATTAAAAATTTACAGAGCCCGTAATTTTCAACTTAATAAATTAAAAAAAATAACAAAAAATACATTAAAAATTATTTAAACAATTCCAAATAATTTTATTTCAATTCTCTAGCTTTAAATTAATAAAAAAAAAAAAAATCTCTTGAAATATTCCCATTGTTAAATAATTTTTTTTTACATCTTAAATTATAAATTTATTTTTTCTCAAGGTGTCTCAACATAAAAAATTATTAATATTATTTATGAAAAGAAAAATAAATCTTTGTTTGTTAGAGTATTTTTAAATGACAAAATATTTATATTCACCACGTGCAACACTGTAGGATTATATGATGTGATCCCCAAGGTGAGAGACCAAAAGATGAACCACATTGGAGGCGTATGAGAATGACGGACAAATATTCCCGAGTGTGTCCACTAATTCAACGATAGATTATACATATATTGCATCATGTACACACAACGACTACGAATAATACGATATATATATATCCCGCTGGGTTTAGTCGCATCCAGACGATCACGAACACCCCCAACTTCACAATGGAAAATAATTTATGAGCTCTACCTTTTTTATTTTATTTTATTTTTTCTTCATTCTATTGAACAAAGCTTTTCTCAGGGATATGAGTACCATTTCATCATCCAATAAAAATCATCTGTTGTATAAATAACAAACTAGAAAAAAAATAAAAACAAATTTAACACAAATAATTATAAATTTAATTGAATTTTTAATGATTATAAAAAAATTACACCTGGTATTAATTATAGAATCAATATATTTTTTTTTTATTTGAATTAATACCAATGTTATTTTGTAAAATTTGTTTGAATTAAAAATTTATATTCATGTCTCATTATTAATCATAATTATTTTTATTTTAATTAAAATAATTCAGTGTGTAAAATTAAAATCAAGTGTCTATCAAAAGTGCATGTATTAGAGTGGATAATAATTTGATAAAAAAATTAATAATAATTATTTTATAGAGTTGATGTATGTGTGTTTGTGTTGGCATGTAAAAATAATTTTAGTGGAGAATTTAATAAGGGCCAATCTGTGAATTACGATCATGCAAAAATGCCAAGAAATAGCGTTATTGTTGGATGACTTTTTCGCGTGAGAATAAAACCTCAATGAAATTGCTTTATATATTAACTTTTTTTATATTTTTTTTCATTCTTTTTAAATTTTTTATTTGTTATTTTATTTATTGTTATATTTTTAGTTCATTTTATTTTATTTACTGGCTATTTTTTTTGTGGTTTTAATTTTGGAAAATTCGTGGATTAATGGAGACAAAGGTCAAACTGACAGAGGTACAACATTGCAGTTAATAAACTCATGATATCTGAGGACACTTAGTTTTCTGGACAGCAAATTCATATAGTTCTACAATCAGTTGTCAAGTGACCTTTACTCTTGTCTCGCATTTGAATGATCACTATGCTTTGTCAGTTGTTTTGGTATGTCGTGTATTTATTATGACTAATATCATTCATTTTAGCAATAATTTATGAATTACAATTTATTTAAAAATTAAATGATAATATAAATATAATTTACATGCAGGTATATACTCGAAAAAAATTAATGAAATAAATATAAAATTTATAAAATGTGGAAAAACAAAAATATCTATAATTTTATTTTAATATTCAAAGAAATATGTGTAAAATTAATGGCACTGTATACGGAGAAATTTATGAGAAGGATTTGTACAAATTACGGGGAAAATTATGGTGAACATGTGATGAGTGAGTTTCTCCGTATTTTCCGTAAATTTCTCCGTATCAAAATAATAATTTCGCCAAAAAATATCTAAATTTAATTTTAATAGTTAAGAAAAAATTATATATAACATTGAATTTGATATTAAATTGGAATGAAAATTTAATTTTTAATTAATTGGTAAGATAAAATGTTTATAATATTTATAAAAATGAAAAAATGAAAATATTTTTTGGCTAGAGACATTGTATATTAAAGCTAATCTTCAAATATATAAGTTCTTACTTCTTTGATAATATTTGACTAATCCGGTCCATTATTTTATCGTACTGCGATGATAGATTAAGCTTTATCTATCTATTAGTATTTGTAATGGTTACATTCAAATTTATTTTTACAGAAAATGAAATACCTTGCCGCTGCTCTAGCTGAACAAGTGTTCGGTGTATACAAGTGTTCAGCTGGAGCAGCAGCACAGTTTCCCTATATATATTAGCTTCTTTTTTAGAACAACTTAGAAATACGTTCCCTCAATACAACGGTCCATCCCGTTGTATTAATGGAACGTACCTCTGTCTCATCTAAATGCTAATAATCAGTTGCCTCAGCAGCCCAAATTTATCCAGTTTGCAGGTAGTCAAATCAAATAAACACTGCTCTCTTCAAACAAACAGAGACTAAAATAAATAAATAAAAAAAAAATCAGTCAGCCAATAAAATAACTCCATGAAGTCTTACACATGTACTTTTTCAACAAAAAAAAAAAATAAAAATTAAATAAATATAATTTACATGAGTATATATGCTCGAAAATAATTAATGAAATAAATATTAAATTTATAAAATAAAAAAAAATTAAAATAACTGCATTTTTATTTTAATATTCAAGAAAAAATTATGTATAAAATTACCGGCACTCTATATGGAGGAATTTACGAGAAGGATTTGTACAAATTACGGGGAAAATTACAGTGAACATGTGATGAGTGAGTTTCTCCGTATTTTCCGTAAATTTGCCTGTATCAAAATAATAATTTCGCCAAAGAATATTCAAATTTAATTTTAATATTTAAGAAAAAATTATATATAACACTGAGTTTAATATTAAATTGTAATGAAAATTCAATTTTTAATTATTTGGTAAATTAAAATGTTTATAATATTTATAAAAATGAAAAAATGAAAATATTTTTGGTCTAGATACGTTGTATATTAAAGCTAATCTCCAAATATATAAGTTCTTTGATAATATTTATTTATTAACATTTATTTTTTTGTGTTTACAATTTAATCACGGGATATTTAGAATAAAAAAAACAGTAATATGTAGTCGACAATAGGTAGATTATTATAGATATTTTTGTGTCTTGCTTTATAAACAATAAATATTTGCATAAACAAATAAAATTCTCTGAACATAAACTGGTTTTTTTCTTCTAATTGTTTAAATATTTGTTGTTCATAAAGCAAGACACAAAAATTTATATACAATTATTGTATATAGACAAAATGTAGATTATTATAGATATAATAAATTTTTGTGTCTTGGCCTATAAACAATAAATATTTATATTAAAAGTAAAATAGATAAACTTTAAGAATTTTTTTGTTTTTTTTTGTTATTTTTTTTGTTTATAAGTATATATTTAAAATCATATGATGTTTTTTATTATAATTAATTATATTTTAAATTTTATTTCAGTTATTTTGTTTTTTTTTGTTAATAGTTTAAAATAAATAGGCATCGGCGCGCTTATAGTCGCTTTGTGCTAACTTTAGCGGCTACTTCTGGTGGCTAGTTTCAGCTGCATGCCTGCATTATATATATTAGCTTCTAACGTGGAACAACGTTCCCTCAATACAGCGGTCCATCCCGTTGTATTAATAAAATTTACCTCTGTCTTATCTAAATGCTAATAATCAGTTGTCCCAGCAGCCCAATTTTTATCCAGTTTGCAGGTAGTAAAATTAAATAAACTCTGCTCACTTCAAACAAACAGAGACTAGAATAAATAAAAATAAAAAAATCATTCAGCCAATAAAACAACTCCATGAAGTCTTACACATGTACTTTTTCAAAAAAAAAATAAAATAAAAAGTATCTCTAATTAAATAAATATAATTGAATAAAAGAAAAATAAAATAATAAAAATCAATCAAATAAAATTCTGTTATTATTAGAGTTTGTGTATATATATAATAAAAGTGTTGACTCAGTAGCCACATGTGTCGTGACATCACCAAAAATATTAAATACTCAATTACCCGCACAGTAAATATTCTCTTCCAACTTACATAAAAATATATAAATAAACATATTAAATTATGTAGTTTATATATTATTTTTTTTCACGTGTGTAAGTCTCTCAGTTTTCATATAGCTTTTTACTGTGATGAAAAAAAAAATTCATGAATGTAGAGGCAACCCTCGACAGTCGGCTGTCAGACATTTACAGACTATGTACGACATAACAACTGTGTCTCTATATATAAAGACAATACATACAAATTCATCGAGCAAAAAATAAAAAAATAAAAGCTTCAAGAAATAGACTTGCGTCAAAGCTTGTATATTTTTTTTTTATTTCTTTTTGACAATCGGATCAATTTACGTAATCTCATTGAAACCACAGTTGTCATTTTAATTTTTTAATATTTTTTTTTCTTTTATAAATTTCGAATTTATATATAAAATATTTTCAAGATTTGTTGATGTATCAACACTTGATTAATTATGAAAAAAAGCTTGTCTTTTTATTTTTTAATTTAATTATATATTAAACAATATAATTTGTATTTATTTATTTTTTTAGCTGAACAAAGCTATTGTTTTTATTCATGTGAATACGAGTCGATGGATGATGGTGAAATGCTCAACTCTCTTTCTAAAATACTTGAGAGTTTACTAATGAACTATGGTTGAGGGTAAAGAATACTGAACAAACTCAAGTAGGCACTTTTCACTCGGCATCACTTCTGTCGAGAAATACAACAATGCCAACTCGTGCAGAAGAGGATTGAGAGGGTGACATGAGGCACAAGCTTTTATGGATATGCGAAAAATTTTTTCAACGCAAAAAAATATGACAAACACTTGGTTGGGCATCATGAGAGTAAAGATACAGCACGAACCACAGTTAATTTGACAAAAAAAAATAAAAAGGGTGCTGATGAACAGTGACTGTGATGAGTTATAAAAAATCAAGTAGAAAAATATAATTCAAAAAAACCTTAAATTAATTTTCATATAACTCATGTAATTTTTTTTTTTTATTACTTTAAATTTATTCAATCCTCGGTGATTTACAGAAATAAAAAATTTTTTTTTTTAAACAATAATAATGATTTTTAAAATCAATTCACATAATCGAGCATTCAACTGTCACCTTTTTTTTATAAGTATATATATACACACACTAATGGATGATATAAAAATGATGATGATAATAATAATAATAATAAAAAAAGCGCGACTCAATGAGATGCTCAGAGAAAAATCTTCTATTCATTTTAATATTAAAATGGTGAATGGAAAAAAAAAATATATATATGGAAAATGACAGTACCTCTGGGGGCGAATACATTCATTATGTATATAGATAGACGAAAGTAGGAGAATAGAATAAAAAAAAAATTATATATACGTTGATTTTAAATCCAGCTTGGAAAATATGAGGAAAAAAAAAGTTTAAAAAAAAGACTGGTTATTTCACATGGCGCGATTATTCAATGTCACACGTATATACGCTTTTCTGTCCCATTGGGCTGACACGTTTGTGAAAAGTTTTCGAAACAAAAACCGTCCGTTCTCTCTGAGTATCAGCTTATGCAGATATACTATAAAAAAATAAATGGGGAAGTGAGAAAACATAAAAAAAAAAAATTGCTAAATAAAATGATTAAAGTGGAAAAAAAAGAGAAAAATACAACAATTGTTATATATTATTTTTCCTATTATAAAAAGAAAAGTTGTCATTGATAATCGTGAAAGAGAGATAGATAGAATTTGTGTAAGTGTGTTACATTATCTTTCTTTAAAAAAAAAATAAAAAAGGTTTGCAGTGTTTGAGGCAAATATTTTCTGGCGTAGATAAAGTGCGTAGTTCACATTGTCTATGCTAGATTATATTTGCCTCAAAAACCTGAGCAAATTCGCATTTCGAAGAATATGATGGTATCAACTAAATTAACGTGGAGATTTGAACCTGAGACCTCAAGTGCCGTATTCATAGCTCTTGACGACTTAACCATCGGCTGACACGTTTAACTATGATAAATAATCAAACTTTATTCCTAATTTGAAAAAAAATTCAATTTAAATTTAAATTATTCATATTATGTCATTGCATTAACTAAAAAACAAAGCATGTATTAAAATATATTTCAATTATTTTTTAAAATTTTATTTTTAATTATAAATAATTATCAATTTAAAAAAAAAAAAAAATTTCATTATAAATTGATTTTTAAAATTAAAATTTTCGGTATTTTAAAACAAAGAAAAAAATAATAATTTAAATTAAATATTAATTTTTTTTATTAGCCAAATAAATCAAAGTTATTAATTTTTTTTCGACATGAATTTTTCAGTTTTATTCACTCGTATTATATAAAAGTAAATAATTTTGGGGGTATAAAAAAATATTTTTGTAGATGATTTTGATAATAATAGTAATTGGAAAATTATTTGATAATTATTTTACATATTGATTGGAAATTGAAGTTGTAAAAATAGTATAATAAAAATAAATGAGAAAATGGAAAAAGAAAAAAAAGGAGTTTAAAATATTATTTAATAATATAATAATTAATAAGAATATTATTAAAAAATTGATAAATTATTTTTAAAATATGATTATTGTTTTTATATTGTTATGAAATTGTTTAAAAATTATTTTGCATATTAATTAGAAATTTCACTTGACAAGTTATTCAGAAAGAAATAAAAAATAAATGAAAAAATCGAAATAGAAAAAAAAACAAGCTAAAAATATTTATTGTTAAATAAATAATAACTAGGAGCTGGTATTATGGAATTTTTTGAGAAAAAATTTTTTTTCCTCGTTATCTTTATTTATCTCTTTACCTTCTCCTGTAATTATTTTCATATAATTGGCTCTTTATTTAACTCAAAAAAAATTATTTCTCAAAAAATTATGAGCGAAAACGAGTTCATGTCCAAACTTACCCAGATCTACCACTTACCGATCGCGTAAAAAATTATGAAAAAAATTCTACATCATCTTCATCCATCCCTCAACCACCTCCCGTAAATATTTTTAAATAGTCGGCCCTTTATCTAACTCAAGAAAAATTAATTCTCAAAAAATTCCCAGTAAAAACGAGTTTATATCCAAACTTACCTCAATCTACCCCTTACCGATCGCGTAGAAAATTATAAAAAAAATTCTACATCATCTTCATCCATCCCTTAACCACCTCCCGTAATTATTTTTATATAATCGGCCTTTTTTCTAACTCAAAAAAATTATTTCTCAAAAAGTTTACTTTTTATTAATTCCCATTGAAGTCATCAGCTTCATAAATAAATTAACGAAAATAAAAATAAAAAAAAAAAATAACTTAAAAATATTATTTAATAAAATAATAAATAATAATAATATAAAAAAGTCAATAAATTATTATTTTAAATAATAATAATTATTATAATTATTATATAATTATAAAATTATTTTACATTGATAGAAATTTAATTAAAATTAAATTGAGAAAAAAAATATTTTCATAATTTATATTTATATGAATATAATAAAGCTTATAATAATAAATAATAAAAAAAAAAGTAAATTTATTTTATTTATATACGTATTACAAAAGACGTTATACAAATCCATTAATTTCAGTTTTCTATTATATTTATTTTCAACTGTCTCTTTAAATAATGAATATTATAAAAATTGTATTTTTTATTATCATCATTGTGCTGAATTTAAATCAAGCTATTTTAGTAATAAATATTTTTATTACAAGTTAAAACACCATAGTGTCATATTTAAAAATATAATCTAGTTTTCGTCGTAATTAATATATTTTTTAAATATAAATAAATCTAATTTTAGATGTGTCATTTCCACATGGAGTAATTTAAATTTCAAATAATCTCATCACTCTAAAATAAATATCCAAATATTTTTTAAACTTTAAATTTCAACAGGTCAGGGTTCTGCCTAATTTATAAGCCAAAAAAAAAAAAAAATAAAATAAAATAAAAGAATGACTCAGTGTCTTGAAGAGTAATATAATTTTTATTTTTTTTTTTCTATTTTACTTTTTTAAAAATACTTTCTTAAAATATAGTTTAGAGTTAGCTGCTGATCATAAACACTATGATTGTTTCAAAACGTGTCTGTTTATCTCATCCTCTTATCTTTCCCCTTGAATTTATCAACCACATTTATTTCACCCCCATACCACTGGATCGCTCACTTTGCACAAAGGCAGACGGTGCGAACACGTTGGTAAACTTGGTTAACGATGGACTAATTCTCAATTCTCATTTGAGTTTACCGAAGGGAAAGTTATCGAGTCGTTGATGCCATAACTATCCATCAACATACACAAATAATAATGACCAAAATATTTACTGAAACAAAAAAAGCTTCCCTTCCTCCCAAATAAATTAACAACAATATTTTTATTTATTTTAATAAAAAGACCAGTCAAAAACAGTGAGAAAATTTTATTTAACAACGTCACCAAAAGTATCAATCTCTTTTTTTTTTTTTTTCCTGTGGACTTTGCCAGTTGGCGCCAGTCGTAAATTTACTTTAAACTTTATGTATTTATATATGTATACATATCTTATGTATAAAATAAAAAAATAAAAAAAAGAAAATATTGCACAAATTAAAATAATAAAAGCACAAAAGTTATAATTACTATTTGTACAGCAAGTAAATACATGCTGTTTATTAAATTTTATTCAAATGAAAATTTATAATTAAAAAAAAAAAACGAATTTAATTTTTCATTTAGCATAAATAACATTGTGCACAATGTAAAAAAAAAAAAAATATTAAAACAACTAATTAATATTTTTTTTTAATTTATTTTTTGTTTATCTCGATTGAACTGACTTAATTATCTATTTTTTTTTTTTATACTATTTGTTCTGGAACATTAATTTACCTCTAAATTAAATTCCAACGGTGGAATATTACATATTGCAATATTCAGGATAATATTTATACTGTAAATATTTCATCTCAAGTGTTGTAAAAAATAAATTCAATTAAAAAATATCTTTAGTTATTTATTAATAATAATTTTAATTTAAATTTTATTAATTTAATAATTTTTTTTTTTCTTTAAACTATTATTAAATATAAAAATAAAAATTTAAAAATTTAAAAATCAGTTGAATTTTCATGACACAAATAAACAAATAAATAAAAAAAAATTTGTCAATGTTTTTATAATTATTTCTAATCTCCAGTTAGTTTTCTAATTTTTTAAAATAATTTTTTATACAATAATTGCATGCAGTTTGATTGTTGACTGTGCGCATTGCAACCAAATTCAGCAGCTCACAGCATCCCTAGCAGCTAAAGAGATAAAATATCAAAAAAAAAATAAAAAAACTAAATGATAAAGATGAATAGCATGATATCGCGAATAAGATAAATAAAGTTAGATATATATTTAAAATTCGATATATGTGTTAGTTGCAAAACGTGTGGCTCCTCCGGGTGGGGGGTGTTGGTACCAGTGGTACTTTGATGAGAGAGCGTGTGCGCGTCTCTCATACAAACCCAACGAAACTCCCAACAGAAATAGGGGAGAGACTGGGAGAGACACCACCATAGCGATAGAAAAATATTCAGGATTCAGTCCGGCCGGGACGTTTCATTGAGACGCAACGGTTTTTAAATTGTGTCTATAATTTTTTTTTTAATTTTAAAAATTTTTCTCATTAAATTATCAATAAACTCGTTAAATTACATTAATGTCTATTGTCATTTAAAAAAAAAAAAACAGTGAATTGTTATAATAAACGCGAAAAAAAAAAATAATAATAATATGGTGAATAAAAAATATATTGTTATTATTTCATCGAAATATTTATAAATAAAAAATTCAAGTTTTTTGTATTAATTTTGTTTTGAGACGTGTTTTTGTGAATTTTTTAAAAATATGATTTATTATATTTTTTAATATTTTTTTTTGTGAAAAAAATTGTTGTTATTGTTGTTTAAATAATAAAATAGATATTTGGAATTAAAAATTTTATTTAAAATTACAGTGGAAGAGGCCAAGTTAAGTCAGACGTTGGTGAATGATTTTTTATTTTTTTTATTTTTGTGATTGTTTAAAAATTTATTAACGTGTTGTGCTTTATTTAAACTTGGCTAAAGTGTCATCACGTTGACAGTGATTGCAACCCCACAAGCACCCATCACCAACAAACTGCCATGCTAATTACACAAAAAGTAGATTTAATATTTAATCCAGTGTTTGCTTTATAAAATATATAACATACTCAACAGTGAAGATTATTATTTTTTATTATTTTTTTTTTACATTTATTAATCTTGTTTATAGTTGACAATTATAATCCATTGAAAGACGTGTGAGTGTTTATTACTACCAGTGATTTTTTATTTTATATTTACTCCAGTATCTTGTGATTAATTTTTTTTTTCAAGATTTTATTTTTAAAGTGAAATTATTAACTTTAATTTATTGGAAAATTATAAATAAATTGAAAAAAACATCACTGCTCGACAAATAAAGCAAAAAAAAAATTGTGGTAAGTTGAAATAATATATAAATTTAAAAATTTAAAGAAAAGTGTTTAGAAAAAAAAATTAAACTCTAAATTGTTTTAAAAAAAAATATATTTGTATTTATTTTAAACGTACAACAAATTGCCTCATTTATGAGCAATCATGTAAGGTATCATAGAATAACAAACGATCGATGAAGAATGAATAAAATAGAAGTAAAAAAAAAAAATCAGTTTATCTGTGCAGTAAGTGTCGGTAAACTTGAGGGGGAACATTGGGTCTTTATATATGAGTTGTATAAGTCCATGTACAATACACATTATAGCTAACTTCCCTTTCTTTATTCAACATATTTTATCTCTTCACACACCAACATAAAAATATGTCAACTTAACAAACTATATACAGTGCACATCAAACGTATATGTGTATATTATAAACTTCACTTCACCAAACATTTGACATAGTTACTATGCTATATAATCTTGGTAACTTTTTATTATAAAATTTAATTTATCTTGTCATTGTTTGAGGGAAATTAAAAATAAATTATTCAAATAATTTTAGCAATAATAGTAAACAGTGTAAGTCTGTAGATGCATTTGTAGAAAAATGATTTTTATAAGTAAAATTTGTCGTTATTTTTTGTGGCTTTTTGTAAATATTTGTTGAATAAATGAAATAAATTTGACGTAATCCATAGTAAAATACTAAAATAATAAATTGTAATGATAAAATAAATTTTAAAAATTAAAAATAACATAAAAACAATTTGTTTAGTGTTTAAAAAGAATTTAATATTTTAGGCTTTATCAAATGGATCTAATGCAGCGTAGTTTGCATCAATTTTAAATAAAAATAAATAATTATTTACTCCAATAAATTAACCAAAAATAATAAAACCCAATTCACAATTTTAAATTATTATTATAATATTTATTTTCATCCACATATCCCACTTGAATAAACAAATAAAAAAATATAAAATTAAATTGCCCAATTAATTTTAAAATAAAAAAACAATATTTATCAAAGAAATTATAAAAAAAAAAAAATGAAAATACCCTAGAGATTAATCAAAGAATCACATGAAAGCTAGTGACGAGTTTCAGGAGGATGTAGAGGGTAGTGGTCAGAAAGGCCGAGAGTGTCATAGGGGTTAAAAAATAAAAAAAAATAATAATAAAAATAAAAATGTCCACATACTGACGTGGAATCCGGTAGTCAAATGTTGCCCACTGCAAAACGAGCCACCGAATAACAACGACGACAACAATAGACTTGTTTTTACGATCCTTTTTTTTTTACTCAATCTCTTTTTATATTTTTTTTTTTCCACTTTTAATCCGACCCTTTAAATTTTTCTTTCGTCTCGCACCGCCTCGTCATTTTATCACATCACTTTTTAATTCAGACCCTTTTTTTTTTTATTTAAAATATATATTTATTTGTATTTAAAATGAATTAATAACCATATCAAATATCCATTTTAAAATTATATTTTATTTGTATAACCCCAATTTTTATATTTTGCATTTAACTTATTATTTTTTTTTTTCATTCATAAATTATTTGCGTTATTATATTTTGTTATATTTGTGTCTTGTAGCGTTGAAAATTTCGTGGGAATATTTTATTTTATTATAACGAGAATAAAAATATATGACAATAGTTTTAGTCATAGATATTTTAATGGGGTGAATTTTAATTCTTCTATTGTTATCTATATCAAAAGTTAAGAGTAAATTGTCAATATGATGAGAGGGTAAAAAATTAAAACGACAAGTCAATTTTACTCTCTCTCACATCAATGAATTTCTTTTGAATTTTATTTATTTTATATTTGTTCATTTTGATGTTATTTTTTTCATTGAAAAATATAGTAAAAAAAAAAAAGTATATAAATTTGTTGTAGAGACAAAGATAGATGTGTATTTTCTAGTTGAAAATTCAACTCGTGAGCAAAGCAGGACATCCTTGCTGCCCAAAAGTGTCCTGCTTTATACAACGTACGTAAACGTGGGCGGTCTTGAATGAAAAGTTGGATAACTTATCCTGTTCACGCCCCTATACCTTATTTTAAAAAATTTTTATTTTTTATCATATATACTTTATTTATTTTTGACAAGACTTACACAACTATCACTTGAAAAAAATATAAAATAAATAAATAAATAAATAAATAAATGACACATTGAATATTGTTTTTTTTTTTTTTTCATTTTTTTCAATTTTCAATTTTCAATTTTCAATGTCTTTCCTTGTCTTTCAATATTACTTAGACGACGACCAACAAACCGGATACTCACTACTGTCTACTACTTTTTTCTTTCCTCCGGGAATTTTTTTTTTTTTTTTATATTTATTTTTTTACTACTGTGTCAGATTTATTTCATTCAATTTTTCATTTTTTTTATTTTTTTATTTTTTTTTATACCTCAATTCGATTGACATTTATATCTATCTTATTTTTTTATTTTTTCAATATTTTAAAATTACAGATAAATATTTATTATCTGTATCCTGTCAATGAAATTTTATAATAAATGGATTTTTTTTTTTTTCGCAAATATAGCTTTAAATAATTCAAAAAAATTCATAATTTTATTTTTTAAATTTAATTATTTTGTGAAATGCATTGAGACACCGGATATCGACTGATTAAATAATTTATAATTGTATATTATTTTTGTAAACTTATTTCGTTGAGTTAATAAATTAAAAAAATTTTTTTAAATATTTATTAAATATATTTGAATAAAGTTTTATGTTGATTTTACTTGGATGAATTTTATTTTTTTATTTTTTATCAGTATACGTGTCTTTGGATATATATTTGGCATTCATACTAAATTTAAAAGAAAAAAAAAAAAAACAAAAATAGAATAAAAAATAGAAAACTCAATGGTAAACTTATCCATAAACTTTTCTCACCGCAGTTTTTGTATATAGTTTTGCAGTAAGAACATCAAGTGTGTACTGCAAGACGCTTGAGTTTTTTCAAGAATGTTAAAATAGAGATAGAAATATAAAGAAAAAAATAAAATAAAAAAAACAGGTCAAAGTGTGAATCTTCTGGACGTAATTTTACATTCAGTTGAGACACTGCGAATAGTTTTACGACAATAAAAAATTTACCATTCAAGATGCAAATTTGCATCTTTCATAAAACTTGAATCTTTAAATTTTTCTCATATGTTAAATAAATATACGATAACTCTAAACTGTAAGAGAATAATATTTCCAACATGAAAATAATCAAATCTCGTATTATTTCAAAAAAATTATGAATTTTTAATTTATTAATTTTTACCAGGATTTTTTTTACACGTATAAAAAGTCGTTTTATGATTTCGAAATATTTCGAAATATTTCGAATGAATAATACACACTTAAAAAAAATTATTCTCAATTAAAAGTTTAAATTAATTTTTATTAATTTACAAAAAAGTTTATATGAAATAATTCAACTATAAAAAAGCTTTAAATTTTTTTTTTTTTAAATAATTTCAAACGGTTTTATAGCTCGATTTAAAACAAAGAAATTATAGTTATTTTATTTGTAAAAAATTCCTTGAATTTTTAACGATAACAAAAAAATATTTTTGATTGTAAAAAAAATTTAATTTACAATGAAATAATAATAAATCATTTGAATTAAATAAATTGAAATTTATGATATAATTATTTAACAGTTGAATAATTTAAAAAATAATAATGATGATAAATGTATACATAAAGATAAATAAATAAATAAAATATAAATGATGTTTTTTAGATATTAAAAATTTAAATTTTAAGGTAAATTTAAATATCAAGAAATAAATATTTGCACCTACACATGTGTCTGGCATCTGCCTACACTTTTTATATATTTTTCTTTATAACTTTATAATGGTTTTTATTTATATATTTATTTTTATAGTTATTTAAATTTACAAGTAGAAAGATCAGTCACAACATGAGATAGACACTTTGATGGATCACAACATTAAATAATTCTCCAAGTCAAAGAATTCGATATTAATAAAGTTGAAAATGCTTGTGAATATAAAAAAAAAAAAAAGGTGTAATTAAATTGTTGGCTTTACATGACACTTTGTAAAGACGAGAGTTACTTTTAGTGAATATTTATATTTTTTTTTATATTGAATATAAAAAAATGTTATAAAGTAAATAATAAATTATATAAAAATGTGTTTGATACTTTAAGTGGTGATGACATAAAATTGAAAAAAAAAAAAAAAAAAAAAACGATTATTTGTTGCCTTGACAAAACCCGATAGTTTAAAACAGGTATCAAACCTTTACACCTGCCATATTATCTCTATGAAACGAGATCCATCAACTTGACAACAAACACACTTTCAAAGACTATTTTTTTTTATATTTTTTATTTCTATTCTAGTGTGTTCCAGTGCATCAGGGTTGTTGAATTTTTTATAAATAAAATTACTCATTTAAGCATGGGTAAAAATAAAAACAAAATTATTTAAAAAATTTAATCAATAATTATTATTTTAAAAATATAAAATCATGTCAATTAATCATTTAAAAATCAACCTTAATTTAATTTCAAATTATTATTTAAATTTTTTTTTTTAATAATAGTAAAAATGACATCAATCAAAAACAGAAATAATTTTTGAATATATTTTAATTTTTTTTATGTAATATTTCATCATGTTGTTTCATTGGCTGAGCATTTTTAAATATACAATTGTTTTAAATGAAATATATTTGACGTTATTTTAAAATAATTTTAAAAATTATTATAAAATTTAGTTATTATACATTTCAAAGTAAATTGATTGATTGAAAAAATATTTTGACAAGTGTGTAAAGTAATTACAAATTGAAATAAATTTTTTAAAAATATATAAAAATAATATTTAAATAAAATTTTAAATATTAAATCAAAAATTCATTTACACAAAATACAAAATGGTTTTTTTATAATTTTAATAATTTAAATAAAAAAAGGAATGATTGATGTGTATCATGTTAAAAATAAATATGTTTATTTAATTTTTTTTTTTTGAATTTAATATTTACTTTACTATTATTTTTTCCATTCATATTGTGTATTTCATTCAAACATACAATTTCCAACATCATCATTTCCTCCAGATTAACCATGCTATTATTCTCTTAAACAATAAAAACTGCTTTTTCACATTGATGTATATATATATGGATTCACTAGTAGAGAATTTTACATATATATACGTTAAATTTATTACACATATGAAAATAAAAAAAAAATAAAAACCGTTGTAATTTAAAGCCCCATGAAAAAAAACTTGCCTCAAATCTATTCTCTCATTCTTTTGTAAACTACCCAACGATAATAAAAATAATCAAATAAAAACAACAGTTAACAAATAACTAAAAAATAATGAGACAAACTATGATTCATTTGGTATTTCAGTATTTTAATTTACAAAAAAAAAAAAATACAAGTTTTATTAATTTTAAAAACAAATAAACAAATAAATTTACAATATTAATTTGTGCCTCAAAATAATCAATAATAAATTAATAATAAATCAATTATTAAAATAATTTAAAAACATAATTTAGTATTGAGAATATTTTACTGAAAAAGAGAACATATTTTAAATAAAAAAAAACTAGCAAAAGAAAAAAAAACGCACTTAGTGGTTAGCCCACCGCAAATACCAATTTTATATAAATATTTTAGGATATCATAATGTGAACTGAAATATGAGGCTGTATGTAATATATATTTCAAAAAAAAAAAATTATACATAAGTAGTTTTTTAAAATGAATAGAATAAAAAGAAAAAAAAAATTGAAAACAAAAAAATTATTTTACAATGAAGCAGAGTGGTAAAGTTTTACGTTTGTTAGTAAGGACATAGTGTATAGCTACATCTGAACATTATACTAATATATTTTTTCTTTCCCCTGACAGTAAATTCACATATATGGCTATACCCATACTATTTAAACGTGATAGGGCGTTTTGAAGAGAGTGCTCAATAGCAACCCCAAAAAATACGATACCATTATAATTCCCTTTTTTTTTTTTTCTCCTTCTGCCCTTTGCCCTACAACTTGATCGATAGATAAATATAATTTTAGTTTTTTTTTTTCTTTTTTCTTTGAATTTACAGAAAAAACATCTGATATAGGTCATTTTTTTTATTATATTTTTATTTTATTTACCTCGTATGGAAAAATTAACCTCGGTGACATTTTAAGCAGTAAATATATTTCAATTGTTCTAACTCTACTTAATGCAGCTCATGTTAAAAAAATAAATAAACAAAATAATAAAATTCCAATGCTTTGCGTGTTTGTATAAAAAAATATAAAAAAATAAAAAAATTATATAGAACGTGAGGGGTGTTTGCCGCAACCTGCGGTAAAAACTAAGACAAAAAATTTTTTTTGTTACAAAATATTTTACAAAGTTTTTATTTTTATTTTTTTTTT
>MKYW01000022.1:1190456-1219746 GCA_015776835.1 Aphidius ervi
TATAAAGCCGCAAAAAGTGAACGACATTTTTGGGTCTCACCTGTCCGCCCCTGTATTATATTTTAAGCCAGTTATTATACAAGAGTGTATACGACCCCACAGTCACCTTGTTAAGTGGTGAATTTCCTGCTTCAATATTATAAAATGCCAGCATCCACTAAATACACTGTTCTGAAAGAGAAAAAAAAAAAAAATTTATAATTCTAATAAAAGAGAACCTGAATCTTAAAAATATCAAGAAAAAAAAAAAAATTATTTCTAAACATATATACACTCAAGTTGATGGACCAAATAGTCTATAATTTATTTTTTTTTTTTTATTTTTTTATTTTTACTTCTAATCTCATGTCACCAGCTTGAGTCTTCCCACGACAACAAAAGTTTATCACCCTCACATACGTACAGTTCACATGAAAAAAAAAATAAATAAAAATCTCTTATTTTTATCTAAAATATATTATCTTCAACAAACCTATTTTTTTTTCAAGTATACACCCTGAAGAATATTTTTTTTTCTATTTCACTTTCAATTAGTTTAAATGAAAAAAAAAAAGGCCATGGATAAAGACATCATGAATAAGAGATACATTTTTTCTCTTGAGTAATACGATCTCAGACAAGAACATAGTCGAATTTTAGCGAGTAAAAAAATGGCAAAAAAAAAAATAACAATAAAAAATGAGTAGAAAAGTTGGGGAAAATAAAGAAAAATAAAATTCTCAACGATTAAGAGGCTATAAAATAAGACCAAGTGAACGAAAAAATAAAAAATAAAAATAAATATAAACAGAGAGATGATATAGCTGGTGCAATGTTTGAGTAAATAAAATATTCAAGATGATTGAAGGTGTTTGTGTTGAATTGCCAATGTAGAAGTTTATTTATTTTTGTTGCTGTCCAGAATACATATCCATATATATTTTAAAGCTTTTGAATATAGTGGTGAGGGTTTAAGGACATCAACACGAACAAGAGACACACAAGCATCCAACATGGCCAGTCCCCAGTTGGATGATTTTATCCCGCGAGATTCAGGATGGACCACCACCACCACCACCATCACCATCAACCACTTATGCGCTTACACTTGGTATTTGTTGTCTTCATGCTGCTGCTGTGTGTGCGTAAATGTGAATGCAAATCGGATCTCCATGGAATTGAGTGTACACCTGGAAGACAACCCTGTAAGCCGAGTAGAGATGTACCTTAAACTTCTTCTATTTCATCCAATCTTCTTTCAGTTTCTTTGGAGTTGAGGTGAATCGACCGACACCTTATACACTCAACCACTATCCCCTTGGCAACCACCCTACTATTTTTTTTTTTTTCTTTTTTAAACTACATAAATATATTTATCTTCGGAAATGCGGTGGACCTTTATCTTTTGTTTTTTTTGTTTTCTTTATGTATCTGCATTTTATTTAGGTATATACACAAACAAGATTTTTTTTTTTAAAGATTTAACGTTTATTTATAGATAAAAATTGGTTATACATGTGTTGTACAACAGTTGGATCAAGGATTTGTTCGCTGCATCCTACAGATAACGATCTTTTTTTTTTTTTTCGCTAGATTTATTCACCTACGTTGGGTCGTTGGCTATCCTTTTTAAAATCTTTTTTATTTTCGACTCAAACAAATACTGAATTCCAATTGAATTCATGTACATATCGATTATTGTCCTTTTTTTTTTTTTTCTATATTATATATATTTTTTTCTTTTTAGAATACATTGCTTTGTTTTTTTTTTTTTGGAGTCTCTCATGAGTGTAGCTGTTGCTGATCTAGGTGCAGCATACACAAGACATGTCATCATGATAAAAAAAAAATTTCTATTCTTATATTTAATTTTATATTTTTTTTTTTTTCGTTACCCATATTTATTTTGCTTGAATATATTTTTTTTTAAATATATATATACACAAGCAAACAAGTTTTTTCTAAAGTCATTCACAGAAGCGTGAAAATCACGCTGACACTTTGTGCTCTAAATAGAGAATGAGAATGAAAAAATTAAATGGAAGGTATGGTTTTCATCCACGGAACAAAGTGGATATAGAATGAAAAAAAAAAAAAAAAAAAAATATATAACTTGGATTATGTGTTGAGTTAAAATGAGACCATGAAAGAAAAAAAAAGTTCAAAAAAAAGAAAAAATAAACCAACAAAAACAGGGTTCTATAATGAAAAAAAATATGTTTAGTTTAATTTTTTTTTATCTAGTATTCAAGGGTTATACGAGGTTAATAACTGTACTGTGAATATTCACAATCATAAGGGAGAAAAGAGGGAGAGAGAGAGTGAGATGATGTAGTAGGTAGTTGAAGGACGCAGCAATTACTTTTGCAATAGTCACTGATGACAAGGCACGTCCATTGTTTCTATACGTACGATTAGGCGCGTTCCACCCTTATCCGGATATTGCGGAAAAGGGAAGATGTGTGTTTCCCTGTGACAATTGAACATTTGTGAATGTATACATGTATGAATGTATATGTATATAAGAGAATTATTTAGGGGGAATGAGAAATTCAAGAAAAGCTGCAGGGAAATATAAAAAATGTTGAAAAATGTTTTGCCACGTTGAATCGTAGTCAGCTACGGAGCTACACTGCATCTCGCATTCATTTGTCTTTCTCTTTTTCTTTATGTTTGGGTGTATATATGTACTGTAGAATTTCAAAGTTGCAAGTTGCTTTTCAAGTAATGCGTCTGTTACTACATGTGGGACAATACATATGTATACTCTATTCAAAAATATATGTACATTGTTCAATTTTGCTTTGAACAACACACACACACACATGATCATCATGTTGAACTATTTTTAAAGATTACAATAAATCAATAGTTGGATATGTAAATTTGTATAGTTGAAGAAGTTATTAATGAAAATATATTTATTTTTTTTTTAACTGAACAAAATTGTAGACTAAAATGAAAAGTTTTTTGACAAAATGAAAAACTCCTTGTGAATCTGGTGTGTGATTTATTCGTTCAGGAATTTTGAGTTATGATTTTACAAAAATATTTAAATTACAAAATTTTGACTTCAATAAAAAGTTGAATATTTAATTTATATTTTTTGTAATTTAATTATTAAATTGTTAGATAAATATTTATTATTTTTAATCAATTTTATAATTATTATTTTGCTTAGTAGTTAGTTGAAATTTACGAGTATGAAAATATATAAAATAAAAGTACTTAAATTAAATATTTAATAAATTTTTAAATAGTAGAATATATTTATATTTTATTACTTCACGGTGTATGGCAGTGACAAAAAGAAAAAAAAATTTAACGATCAAAAAAAAAATATATAATTCTTGTTGATGAAGAATATGTGGATGTAGAAATATGAGATTCTTTTGATCAATTAATATTTTGTGTTTGTCGAGTTATTCATGCATGGAGAGAAATAAAAAAAAAAATAAAAAAAGCCAATAGAGAAAAATGAGGAACAAAAAAAGGGAAAAAAAGTTGAAAAGAAAGTGTGTGTGTGTGTGTGTGTAGCGAGATACTTGTTGGGAATATAGAGGGTAGTATACACACGCGACTGGATTAAAGCTTTGGTTGGTGCCTTTTGTATGAATTCGCTTTTAACGTTAAAATTCAGTGAACCCTGGAAAAAGACCATTCTACTCGACTTGACAATCTTTCGAGTCTTATGTGCATAATAGCCATATACACATTGTTGCTAATATATAAATTTTTATATAATAAAATTCAAGTTAATATTATAAGTCAACGTTGGATAATAAAATTAAACACCCTATGCTAAATTTAAGCAACAAAAAAACAAAAAAAAAACACCATTTTGTAATTAAACAACAAAAAAAATAAATAGCATTAAAATTTTATTAAATATTTAATATAACATTTAACAAAACCTAAAATTTCAAATAAAAAATTTTACAAATTTTTTTTTTATTCTGATTTATCAAACGACAAAGTAACTCTTTCATAAAAACCCCAACAAGGAAGAATACAAACAAATAATTTTCCTTTGTTTTATATATAAAATTGTTGCTTTTTTTTTTTTATCATGTAACCTTGACAATCCCTGGAGGCATTATGTCTTTCTTTTTGCTCGTTACGCATCGATTTACCAGGCATACATCGTCGTTGAGGAACACTTGACTTGACATTTGCCAGTGGCAGTTTTGACACGAGACAAAAAAGTGCCAATATATATAAAAAAATAAGAGAATGAAAAAAATAAAATTCAAGAAAACGAGAAATAAGAGGATTTAACAAAAAAAAAATAGAAAAAAAAAGCATTATTTTATCCATTTCGCGGTGTATATGAAGAACGCGTGTCAAATATATAAATGTGAGTAGTATAAAATGTATATGTGTGTGTGTGTGCGAGAGGGAGAGACAGAAAGAGAGGAAGAGAGTTGGAAAATCGTATAGTACCCCGTGGAAGTTGGTATGGTCTCGACTCGACCGGCTGAATCGATCCACGCGAGCTCTCAATGCTCAACGTAGTCCCGGCGTGCAACTATCTCACTCAAACACCCTGTAATTTTTACCCTAGTTTTGTCTCTTTTCAATGTATACACCACTACCCTTTAATACACACACACACACACACACACACACACACCCAACCACCCACCTTCACATGAAATAGTTGGTAGGGTTTAAGGGGTGGTAGTAGTAGTACTATAGGAAAGGGTGGAGAGGGTGAATCGGTGGTTAGGTCTTTCTATCCGTTATCCTACCTATTTCACCCTGGCTGGTCACGCAAACTTCGCTTCAAAAATTTCATCTCAACTTTATCCAAGTTTATTCTTACGCTCGACAACACCAAAAACCTTAGCCTCGGCCAAATTACCCTCAACGCCCTCAATCATTTTTTTTACTTATTTTTTTATTTTCATTAAAATATACCTTTAATTTTTAATATATTTATTAATTGTTTTATTTTTTATTAATTTTTATTTTAATATTTTGCTTGTGTTTTTGGGGAAAATAGGGTTTTACTATTTTTTATGTATTTTTTTTTTTTGTTTGTTAGTTTTATATATTTGTTTATTTACTGTGTGCCAAGTATATATTCATCTCAACGCTTTAACACTTGTATATTTACATGTACAACATAATATATATATATCAATATGAATTCAAGTGAAAATACACATGTAGACACAATGTTTAATGTAAGTATTTTACCAAAGGTTATATACTTTAAAAATTATGCACAAAGACAAGTGCATTTGTGTTGATCCAAGAAATCGAATGCAATCATTTAAAGTAGTTTTACAACAATAGGCAAAAATATAAACAAAGAATAAAAGAAAAAAAAAAAACAAAATGTACACGTGTCAAAAGAACAAAATTTAAATAATACATGTAAAAATAAAAATAACCCAAAAAATATAAAATCAAAACTACAAAACTTGAATAATTTTTATAAATAATAAAAAATATAATATATTTTTATTTATTGATAGAGGTTGAGTTTTGATTGAGTGCGGTAACAGTGGTTGAGTGAATATAATGACAAATATATTTTGAAATAATAATTCAGATTGCTTTAACCACTGAAACTAAGTATATCCATTGAGATCATAAACAATATCTCGGTTCAATATATGGTAGTTTCAACAATCATATATTCACTGTAAACTCAATCCACAATTTATTTATTTATTTATTTATTTATTTATTTATTTATAATATCAAGTAAATATCAACCAACAATTTTGACATAAATAAATGCAAATTAATGGAGAAAATACATAGATGCTCAATGTGATGTATCACCAGCATTAATGTCAATCAAATCAACATCAACTAAATTAAATAAATAAACAAATAATAATAACAATAATAATAATTATTATTATGATAATAATTATTTGAGGTTCATAGAAATCGGATTAACCAAACGATCCATCCAAATTATTGTATTTATCTGGAAATTTGTTATCACAGTAATATCACTGTCATCATCAATAATTTATTTATATTATTATTATTATTATTATTTGTGTGGTTGACACGTTATCAGAACATTCGATTTATCATCTAAATCATAGTGCTGTATTTTTATTAATTTTTAATTTTGTTTTTTTTTTTAATTTTATTTTAGGGTGAAATTGATTGATTGAATATATTATTATGGAATGAAAAAAAAATCTCAATTAATTATGTGTGTATGTGATTTGAATTAAATTAGTCTTTAATAACAAATATATAGCTAGTTATATCAATTAGTACAATCGATATGTGTGTATGTGTTATCTCTGTCTTTCGTTTGTATGATAAAAGCTCAAACTGTGACCCCCAACAAAAGGACCAAACGTGATCATCGTTGTCTACATTCACATTATACTTGTGTTTGTTATATCTATATATATATAGTTTACTCAATTTTCGTCTCTATTTTATTTTATCTTTTTTTAGCATTTATGCCATTCATGTTTTGTCCCACAATTTAACCGTGGAATTAATAATTGTTACTGCAGTTTGACAAATTTCTAATGATTAAACGCATACAAAATACAAATATTATTATTATTTTTTTTTTTTTGAATAAATGAGCATAAATATGCATCGTGAGGTAATTTAATTAATGCATTTTATTATTGTTGTTTTTGCTTTTATTATAAATGTATTTTTTATTCTTTTTTTTTGTGCAAAAATATTTTATATAGATTTTTTTATTTTTTGAACGAGGCATTCATTCACGTAACAGAATGTGAAAAATAATTTGAGGCTTTGTATTTTATAAATATTTTGTTTTAAAAATAATTTTTTTAGTGAAATGAGTTTTGGAGGGAGGGGGGATTGTTAAATAAAAAAATTGAGAATACCTGGAGGTGCTGACAGGTCGTTATTATATACCCTGTAAAATATTCAATAAAAAAAACCTATAAGCATTAAACCATACACTAAAAATTGCATGAGAAACGTTCGTTTTTCAATTATTTTTTAAACTCAATCTATATATTTTTTTTTTTAAACTTATTTATTTTCTATTTGTTGTATTAATATTTATATGTTTTTTAGCAAACGTGTACTCTTCATCTCTCTCGTGTGAATCAAACAGAAGATTGATATTAAAAATGAAGTAAAAAGAAAAAACCTTTAAAAATTTAAATGAAAATAAAAAAAATAAAGGATTGTATATACACATTGAAAATTGCAAAAGGAAAAAAAAAAACGTTGGATTAATTTATTCTCCTGAAAATTTTGTTAGCGTCCAAAGCGTTCAAGCATTTATCGATCGATTAATGAACTCGTTTTCACTCGCGTTTTTTCATATTTTTTTAAACGGTAATCAACGAACAAAATGTATATAAAATTTACAAAAAATAAAACCATTTTTTTCATCAATAATTTCAGTAAATAATGAATTTAAATTTTATTTATTATTATTTTATAAAAATGGAAAAAAAATTTATAAAATAAATTTTCAACTCTAGATTTATTATAGATTTTTTTAAATAAAACATACGTATTTTTTATAGCAATTTTGAAAATGTTTTTTTGAAAAAATTGCAATAATATATTTACAGATTTATATATTTTTTTTTTTTGTATATAAAAATATTTTGAAACATTGTATAAACACAAGGGGAATGAACTGAATCAACGAATTGTGGTTTATTCAATTATACACGTGAATTTATTTCCAATTCATAAATTCACAATTTGTTTGGTTTTTCTATTTCATCTGCTAAAACACAACTTGTGTATTATATTTTCCATTTTTCAAATATAAATAACCAATATTCGATAGTCAAGATTACTCTTGCCTTTCAACATTGTCTATTGTTTGACATTTTTAGCTAAAGATTATTTCAAAACAAACACACACATATCATTGATTTATGTTCGTTAAATATATCCACAACCATAAAGCCCATATTTACCATCAACAAAACAATAAAATCACTCTAACAATCACATTATTTACAACAAAAAAAAAAAAAAAACACAACAAAAGTATACAATTCCCTTTTTTTCTCCAAATCAATTTTACCCAAACCCAACAAACAATAAATAAAAAAATCCAAAAATTTATTCATTCAATTCTTGTTACTAATGCAATTCAACCTCTTGACATGTAAAAACACGCATTGAACAATCAACGATATATAAAATAAAATAAAATAAAAAAAAACTTAAATAAAATGTCAAAAAAAAATAAAATAAAATAAAATAAAAAAAAATTTCAGTGTTTATATATGTGCATAAGCAATACGTGTGTCTTCTAGAATTGTCAAGTTGTAGAATCCAATCCCCTTGGGTTAAAAATGAAGAAAAAAAAAACGAAAAAAAAAAAAATTTCTCACCACACAAGCATCTATTTTTCCTGGTGAGTAACCCAAGATTTTTGAACGATCCAAATCATCGTACATAGAGTCGTTGAATTTCTAATATATATATATGTAAATACACACACACATACACATACAAAAATTCAACTGCCTCTATAGGGAAATATCCATAATGCGCATTTGCAATTTCAATGGTTCGCCAAGTTAGGGTAGCGATGCGACGGTATACAAGCTTTCGAAACGCGGCAAGTTTATATATTTTCTTCTCTCTTGCCAATTCCACCACCTTTACCACTTTACCATTTCATTCTGTACAAAATTTATATCTGTCTTTCTTGTTTCTCTATTCTTTCTCTTTCTGATTCTCATAACCTCTAGCAAAACATGGTGCTTTTTTTTTTTTCTTTATCATATATGTATATATTATCAGACTTCCAAGTCTCCATGCTTTTGGCTCGTGCTTCAATTTCTACCCAATCCAAAATACACAGAAGCGTTCTTCCCACCTTCAAGTCGTCCTTGCATACCGACGAGAGTAGAAACCCCATCGCCACGAGTATTACTTTTTTTTTTTTCTCTTCTCTTTTCTTCTCTTGCTCGTGTTTTATCTTTTCATCCCTTACAACTCCTTCAATATTCACCCTTATATTATCTTCTTTCCCTTTTTCTGTCTCTTTTTTTTTTTTGAGTCTTCAAGTATGTTAGGATGTGTGTATAACCATGTCCCATCATACTTTCCACAGCATCCAATCGATTCACCTTTATTTTCGTTTATATTTTTCTTTTCATATATATTTTTATTATTTTCATTTTTTTTTTTTTCACCCCTCTGTAATTCATCATTGACAAGATAAAAGAAAAATAACATGAAATAAGAAAAATAAATAATAACTGATAATATCTGGAAAAAAGTAAATTTGATTTGTTCTGGTTGGAAGAAACCAGAGGCAATACAGCAATTTTAGTATTATTATTTTTTTTTTTTTCGTTAATTTAATAATAAACTTATGGACATTATGGATATGTCTACTTTGTTCCCATGGGAGGAAAAAATAAAGTTGTTAATGCAGATAAAATTGTTGGAAGAATATTGCGACAAGGGAATTGTTGATGATTATCTTTGTGTTGAAAATTTTTCGAGAGAGGCTAACTGGGAGGTAAAAAATGTAAAATAGAAAAATACTGACACGAAATTAATTTTGTGGTATGAGTCACAGACAGAAGCCGCGATCTGACTTGTTAATTTTTAATCCCCCTTTTTCCACCCTTTACCTTGAGGCACAAATTTAAATCGGCTTGGTAAAATTTTTTTAATTGATTTGACCACACTACCGTTCATTCGACTCTACATTTTAATATTTTTTTTTTTTTTCATTTTCATTTTCTTATTAATTTTATTCCTTATTTTTTAAAATCAATTTAACTTTTTTACAGGTATTTTTTATATCGTGACTTGTGGGAAATAAAAATTAAAAATTGAAATGAATTTAATCGAATAGTTTTTATATATATTTATCGTGGTGAATTAAATTGACATTTTACACCTTTGGTGAACCACAAATTTTCCCCAATGATATTATATATTTTCTCGATAATCAATACAAAAAAAAAATATAAAAATTTTATAATTCTACATATTAATGTTGTCTTTAATTTCACATATATAAAAAAAATTAATTACTAATTAAATAATCTGTGTAATTTAATTAAAAAATTGCAAAAATCCAAATATTTTAAGTATTAAAAAAAATTAAAATTTAATGAGAATGAAGCGTGTCTGAAGAGTACTATACAATAAATAATAATAAATAAAAAAAAAATCAATGTTAGAGTGTTACAAAAGAAGGTATTTTTATTTTCATTTTTGCAACGAAGTAAAAGCGTGTTCAGGTCGGAACTTGTAAGCGTGCAACAAGAAAAGTAAAAGTGAAAACAAAGAAAGAAAAAAAATATATATATAACACAAGAGAGAGGAAGAGAGAGAAAGAAAGAGAAAAGAGTCACGGGGATTTTGTAAGTGCTGTTTCATGTACAAATTTTCCCCTTGCATCGTCACCACTGTCTGTCTACCACCCACCTATTTCTACCTTTTCCAAAACCAACGAGGGGATTTGAAGGGTATAATACACTGCCATCATATATTTCACGTAAATTTTTTAAAAAAATGTTTAAAAATATAAATAAATAACAAAAGAAGCTTTATATATATATGCTTTTTTTATATTCTTTTATAAACTTAATAACAATATCGTACAATTAAACAAAACAATGTGAATTTTCAATTTGTTTTAACACTATATATATGAGATCATCTATATGCAAGAGTGTTCTAATTATTCAAGTCATGAACGCCTTTAAATTTTGAACAGTGTATATGTAAAAATTTATGTGTCATATGAGTTGATATAGACAAAAGCTTTTGTGTTAATTTTGTGTTAAATTTCATTGGTTAAAAGGAAAATAAGAAACAGGCAAATGTATTCACTTGAAGATGATGATGATGATGATGGTGTGAATTTTGTTAATGCATATTTACTAAAATATACCAAGTATGAATGTTTCATCGATTTGATTTATTTTTAGCAAGTTGTGATTACTGTGAGTGATGAAGAACAAATATACAGACATGATTGAGGGTTGAACGACACACATGCCATGATTTATTTATATCATACATATATACACTCTATAATCGATAAAATATATCATTTTAAATGTAAATTAACACACAAAAATATTCTATTTTTAAAATAATTGTAGATAATAATTTTTTTTCATCAATAAATCATATTTTTTAATCATATTTTTACGAAAATATAAATATCATTTTTCATGTCGGACTTGAAATATGGTTATACTACTGAAAATATTAATAATAATAATTTTTTTTATTTGTAAAATATATGAATAATTAAAAAAAATTAATTTTCAATTCTTTTGATTGTATTTATTTATTCAATTAAATTTTATTTGAATATAAAATTTCATATTAAATAATTAGCGTAAAAAATTAATCAACTAAAAAATTAATAATTAAATATTGCTCTAAATAATTAATAAAAAAATAAAATAAAAGCTTTAATTAATTTAATAAATGTTAACCAAGTTTAAAATAAAAAAAAATTTGTATTTAAAATTTCAATCAACTGACAACTCGCATATAGTATACATATAGGATAAATTTATGAGCAAAAAGTTTTGACCTTTACAAGCTTGACTGGTTAACAATTTGATATCACTTAATGAAAATATAGTGATAAATTTATCGACAAGTATATAAATTGCATTCGCGGTATATTTAAGTGAGTTGAAAAGCCGAGAAAATTTGACCCATTTGACAAATATCCCAGAGGTAGACTTCTTGTTGTTGTCTGGTCACCAGGGTCATATATACCTTCATACAATTTATATACATACATACATCTATGCAGTACATGATCCACCATGTATTTTAT
This sequence comes from Aphidius ervi, assembly GCA_015776835.1. Classification (NCBI taxonomy): domain Eukaryota; kingdom Metazoa; phylum Arthropoda; class Insecta; order Hymenoptera; family Braconidae; genus Aphidius; species Aphidius ervi. The sequence continues at coordinate 1,202,209 of MKYW01000022.1, forward strand.
ATATATATTTTATTATATAAAGAGAAACAGTGAAACAGATGGGGCGCCAGCTATGGAGATTCAGTGATAAGTGATCGCGGTACCCACAGTGAAACTCTAATTAATACCTCGACGGTTCGTTTGAGTCTGTGACATACGAGCCAGTAGTTGGTTGGGTTTTAGAATTATCCAGAAAATTCGTATTGCAAACTGTACATCCATTGCTTACTGCTTCATCGTTTGTTAACTCATCAGCAAAATTTTACGCTTCTCTTATTGCTTCAACTCATTAACTATTTTTTATTTTTTCATTAAACTTTTTATTTCAATTGGAAAAATAATATTTAAATAATATTTATAAACTATTAAATTTTATTTTTAAATATTTATTTTATTTTTATCTTTTAAACTCTTTAATATATTTTTTGATTTATTTAAAATTTGATTTTTTAATTTCATGTTAAATAATCTATTTTTCTTGTTAAAGAAAATTGGGTTATAATTTTTTCATGTAAATTTATTTTTGATGTAATTACTTGAAAGATTTAAAAATATTTTTTTTTTTATATAATATTTTGTGACCTAATTTTTTTCATGAAAATATATAGAGACTTTGTGTTTGTAAAAGATTAAAATCTTGACGTTAAAAGTTATTAATTAAAATCATGTTGTATAAAATACTTTGACACATAAATATATAGTTTATACATGTGAGTACGTGTGAGTGGGTTATATTTATTAATCGAGGTTGTGTATATACATATAACATGATTGTGGACTATCGTCTGAGCAGAGTTTTAGTTACACTATGAAACGACCTTAGCAACTTAACTTTGTGTTCAGCCGCACATTGGACGATTACGCGGGTTAGGTATTGATTAAAACTCACCCTCTCTCCTTTTTATCAAACGTTCTTGCTCTTGCGTCTTTGGTGCGGGTCCTGGCAATTAATATTATTTATCGACGTGTCTTAATCGGCCTGGCCACATCTGACTATCCCCAGCATCTACCTTCAACTTAACTTTACCAAGTACTTGCAGGATTTTCCTTGATCTGAAACTCTCTCTCTCTACAAGAACTGCTGCAAACTCGTTAAAACACCTAACCTTTTTTACTGCTGTCGAAAATCTAAAGCTATGAGTTCAAAAAAAAAAACTATTTCTAAAAGAGGATTCGTTTTTTTTTTTTTTTTTTTACAAGTGGACACTAGTGAATTTCAAACGAATGTACCTCATTAGGATTTTATATACAAAGAGTTTGAGAATGTATATAATGTATATACATATTCTTAACTATCTTTAACCAGAGCAAAAACTCAGCCAGTAACTCAAACTCATTAGTGCAAGAAATTTCAAAATTGACCGTACTTATATATAGATTTAAGGAAACTTGATTTGATAGTTGAAAATGATCAGGGTATATATCTCAAGGGAGTCATCAACCAATAGCTGCATTGAAGAATCAAAAATCAACTCTTTATAAAAATTCCCTAGTTGAGTAAAAAAAAATTGGATTTCAATTATAAATAAGTAGCCATTAAAATTTATATAAATGATGCATTCAAATGATGCAGTAAATAGAGCTCATTAAAAAACACGATTGGAAAAATTAAATGCATATATTGACGAGGAAAAAAAATAGAAAATGAGAAAAAAAAATTAAACCGCTCAATCAGTGCTGTATTATGTTGATCGTAAAACATTGGATTTGTTGAAAACATGGACATTGATCTCAGCATATAAACGGGCAATGCGCCAAAATTTTATCTATATAGCTTGTTTGAATTTCTATATTGCAGCAATGGCCGGAACTTGTATTTTCATTTCCGTAAATGTGGTCCATTTGTATATAAAATCGATTGGCTTATATCAAAAAGCAGCATCACTTTACAATACTGTCTATAAGCATCATCGATCGTTCATGTAAAACCATTTGAAATGTTTACTACCATCATAAAATTGCCAACAATTACAAACCGGTTAACAACAATTGTTTAGCCACAAAAAAAAAAAAAACNCTTTTTTTTTTCATTCAAATATACAATCATAAAAATTTACACGAGCATACATTTAATGAATAATTTACACGCTATATTTTGAAAAAAAAAACTACAATTTAAAATAAATGTAAAAAAATATATATAAACTAGATAAATAAATTCTAGTAAATTTGACTTGTTAAAAAAGGTAAAAATAAATAATTAAAAGTATATCAAGCTGATGCAGAGTCGTTGCCAATTAGAACTGGCATGCTAAACTTAGTGGTGCTTAATTAAGCCCATGCTTTTGAATTCTGTCTCTCTCAAATTCATATAAGCAACCAAGAAAGCTTGAAATCGTAGTGGATTGGTCGAGTCTTGGATAGAAGTGAGGTTACCACCACGAGTTTTTCATGTATAATTTTATCCTTGTTTCTTGTCTCCTCTTAACAATGAGAGATTCTACCAAGACCCAGCATGACCACGTCGTTTGGATGCGGTTGTAAATGTAACATTGTTGGTATTCTCCCAGCATCTCGACACTCTACACAAAACCACTGTACCATTGCTTTTCATTTGACTATACTAGTTTCAATAAACGAATCATAATTAGATGTCAACAATATCAGCTTTGTTTTGCTACAACTGCTGCATACATATGTCATTATTAAAAATTATCAAAATATCATTTATATTTAACAAATTCAATGTTGAAAAAAAAGACAATATGTTTGCATGAAAATTTTTAATAGTATTTTGTACATGAAGGGCATGTTTGGGGATATCAGTGATGCATTATCGAACCGACTACCCAGAAACTCTCTGCGTCGACGTACTCGGAAGGACGTACAATTTCCTGTCGGTAATGTAGACTTGAAATTTGTAAATATCTTGATAATTTATTGATACTAAAATTAATTTATTATTATCTGATAAATTAATTTGTTATCATTTGTTTTTTTTTTTTCCTTTATTCTAATTGGTAGGTTATTAATTATCACATGAGACGAAGAAAAATAAAAAAAATAAAAATGCATTGGTAGCTTTGGATTGTTGGGCTAATCAAGGTAATTCTTAACTTGTAAAATACACAAAGCTGACTATGACTAACGAGGTTATCCCTTGTTAAGCATTGAAACCCATCGAAGTCAACGAAAATTTCTTGACTCAGCAGTTAAATAATAAAAAAAGAAATTAATAGAGAGCAAAAATGAAAAAAAAAATGAAATATAAAGGAACAAAAAAAAAAAAAGCGCCAACAAAAAGAGCGATGGACAAATGCGGGAAGCAAAAAAAAGAAAAAAAAAAACTGATAAAATCCATTGATCAATTTCAGGGAATGATTTGTCGAAGGGGGAGTCACTGGGGTGTATGGAAAGGGGTGAAAAATAAAAATGAAAAAAAAAAAGTAAATTCCAAAGATCCCAAGAATCAGCTTACACCAATAGCAACGATCGTATACACGAAGCCAATAATACTAGATTTCTCGTGTGGGTAACTTGGTCGGTGACTCTTTCACCAGTTTCCGTTTTACTCACTTCTTTTATATATAATATAATACACTTTTTTTATTTTATTTTTTTTTATTTTCTACAACAAGACGTCTTATAAAACCCCACAATGGCACCTCGAGCTCTTACGGTCTTTCGCCTGTAACTCTTCTGTACAAGAGAAAAGTCAAGAATAAAACTGGGTTACAAGCCACTGGCTTGATACATATACACACTTAAATATAATATATATATATATACTGTCTTGTATTGTGGCCACATACAAAAGACCTAAAACAAGTAAAAATCGAAAAGCACGACTTGCAAAAAAAAAAACTAAAAAAAATAAAAATAATAAGAAAAACAAAAAAAAAATATATAAAAACTAGACGAATGAAGAGTGTAAAGTCTGACCATATAGACCCGTTTCTGTATAAAGTTAAAAAAAAGGAAAAAAAAAAACCTGGAAGTAAGAAAAGAAAAGAAAATAAAATAAAAGAAAAAAAAAATAATAATAATAATAAAGAAAAATGAAAAAAATATAAAAGAAAATAAATGAAAAAAAAAAAAATCTAGTAGCAGCCGTGGCACGTTTTGTGTAAAAATACGTGTATGTGTGTTGGTGTACGACACATTGGTGGCATAAAAAAGTTACAAAAGAAAAGTAAAAAAAAAAAATAGCAAAAAAGGGGGTAGTGGATAAAAAAAATATGATGGTATTGGATAGACGGCCTGCTGAGAACGTGAAACTAGTATATTTTAAAAAAAATATGTAGTTGGGGGGATATGTAGTTGAAAGAGTTTTGGAGGACAAGATTTATCGTTGTATAAAAAATATAAAAATTGGCGACTTGAATTGTTGATGGCGTCACTGTGTCTAAGACTTGTATTATTGTGACAATTGTGATATTTTTCCATGAGGTTTTATAAATAATATATACAGATTCGTCTTATCATTGGCTTCTCCGTTTTCCTTTGTCATCTACATTGAAGATAATGTGCCTTCTGGACTATATAACTGTTTGTAAGATAAGGAATTCAAAGCAGCTCAACTGATAAAGCCACCCTCACATCATCTACACAAGCCATCAATCTACTCTGTGTACTGTCCCTTGGTCTTATTACCATCACTTCCAATCACTGTCAAAACAACATATACTTACAATTAATTATATTTCAAACTAAAATATAACATAATTAACAAGAGTCAAATATGATAACAAGTTTGTTTATATATACTAATGAGCTCACAATGTGGATCATAAGTTTTTGATAATTAATCAAGAAACATATTTAATTCCCTTAAGGCTATATTACTTTATTTTACTTTATCTTTATATATATATATAAATTAATTCATTCACTCACTCATTTACTGATTCTACCAACGTCTAATTTACCTTGAAATGGATTACAAAATTGCAAATTGATCGCTTGGGTAAAAAACAAATAGATAGTGCAAAGTGGCCTGCCTCTCGTCCACTTGAGCTCAAAAACTTTTTCGATCAATTTCATCTCAGGAGAATATATATATATATATAAACTAAGAAAAGTCTCTTAATTTTCAAGGCTCAAAACTTTTACCCGTATATATATATAACATACTCTACAAACAGAGTAAAAGTCCCAGATTTTATCTGTTGGCTATTTCAAAATTTAAACAGTTGAGAAAAAAAATAAATTAAATAAATAAAAGTAAAAAAAAAAAAAAGCTCGAATTAGAAGCAAGTTGATAAAAAAGTAACAAAAAAAAATAATGAAAATCAGGAGTAAAATGTTGAAGGATTATACATATATATATATGTAAAAGAAAAAGAAAAAGAAGAAGAAGATGAAAAGTGACAAAAGAGAAAGATAGACAAAAGACCAATTCACTTGACAATTTAAACTGGCACAATGCCAAACTATTGGAACTGTTAAGAGAGAGAGAGAAATAGATAGAACAAATGAGCTTGGCCCTTCTATACCAAACTGAGTCAATTCAACTAATCCAAGTTGCTTAGTTCTGTGGCAATAGCGGTGGGGTTTTGACGGGGAAAGAGGGTTGTGTCACCTTTAGCAGGACAGAAGACCACCAACCAAAACCAACTGTTATATAATACAAATATATATATATATATATATATATATTCTGTATCTTGTTGCATTTGTATCTGTAGAATCCCTTAGCGCGCACAGAGAGCACTGGCTTCTCATGAGCTTTACTCTCTCTCTCTCTTTCTCTTTATCTGTTTTGCAACTAGATAATGGGACACACTGAATATTGTGTGTTTCTTGGTCTTGTCTATATCTCTGTCTATCTATCTATATATAATTCATAAATGTACAAAATGTTTATCGAGGTGAAATTGTCCCTCTCTCTTTAAATTCTATACAGTCCAAGTACAACAATATTCAGTTGCAGATTTTGTCCCTCCGGACTTTAAGTTATATAACTCGTATATAAAGTTATAGACAATATATATTGTCATTTATTTTATTATCAAACTACGATACAATATACACCAAGATGTCTTAGTCTATTATTCTTTTAGATAGTATATTAAAATTCAAGTACTTAATAGAAATTTAGCAAGTGTTTCTTGAAATTTAATTGGCTCCCTTTAACCTATTCACCTTTCTTTCTTTTTTATTTATTTTTATTTTATATTCTTGCCTTCTTTTGAATCTTGTAATTCACTGACTATATATATATATATTTTGTTTCTTTAACAATTATGGACCATCAACTTTTTAGCATTACCCACGAGCAGCTTTTATATATACGCGTTGGCAATATCTATGTATTTCATCGTTCCACAACTGTCGTCAATCCCTTTGATGTCATTCATTCTTCCGTACGAATAAATTACTATCACAAGAATCTGACTGTAAATGAATATCAATTTATATATATATATATTCTCTTGTCAATTTCCATCTGCACTTAGTTTTTATTTATTTATTTTTTATCTCTTCTTTATCCTTATATCTTAATAATAATTATTTTATTTTTTATTTTTCATCTACTTTATGCTCTTTTCAATGTTTTTAATTTTATTAATCTTGACAATATTTAATTATAAATTTTACAGACACAATCTTTTAATTATTTTGTTGAAAAACAACTGTTATATATATTTTTTATTTGATGATTTGCTAGTTGTGGATGTAGCCGGATGATGTTTGTAATTGGTTGCCTGGTTGTGGACAATTGGTCCACCAAGTTACATTGTCTGTCACATACCTTCATACATTATATGGGTCACATGGATATAATTCCATGACTATTCACACACATGCATATTCTAAATTCAAACGTATCAGCATGTCATAGAATGAAGCTCAAGTTAACTATATATAAATTTGAGAGCTTTCATGTTTAAATCCGGTTCCACGTAACAGTTGAATTGAATGAGATAAATGAAACAACTATACGTGTATCATATATTAATCATTAACATGAGTATCATAAACTTTTGTAATTTTATAAAATACTCAAGTATATAATAACTCTAAATAATTAACGATAATTGCAACAGACAATTTTTGCATTTTCATGGTATTTTATTTCTCTGTTGTGCAAGTCAATAATGAGCTTAAATTTAGTTTTTTTTTAATATAATTTAAAAATAATAAGGTCATTTTATTTAGCTTAATAAAGTAAATATAAATACTAATTAAAATTTATTTTTTGAAAAATTAAGGTATCAGTTTAAAAAAATTAACAAAAAAAAAAATTTGAAAAATTGAAATAAATAATTAATTTGAGATATTTCAAGATAATTTTATATTTCATTGTCTGGAGAAGATATTTTCCTAAAACAGACATATTAAATTGAATGTTGGAAATTTGATATTATTTATTTAACAATTTAAAATAAAAAAAATAATTAATTCAAGTAGTACAAGTCAATATATGTCAGCCACAAAAATAGTATATCCAAATATTCAATCAAAAATGAATATTTAATTTTAATCACTATCATTAATTAAAGCTGCTCAATTAAAAATTGAAAGATATTCTAATTAAACATGAAAAATAATATTTCAAAATTATAATTTTACCTCATTATTAAAATTGCATTATAATGATTTGTAATTATTGTAATAACTGTAATTTTTTTTCCTTCAATATTTGACATTATTGATTATAATATAACAATGATTCTTTTGTATTTTATAATGTATTGTTATATATTTGTAAATTTTTGTATACATTATTTTTACCATGATGAAATTTCTTGGTAACACAACACCTTGGGAACCAAGAGAATTCACTTGAGTTTGGTGTATTGTTGCTGGTTTGTTTATAAATATATTGCCCCAGGAGACAATTGGAGTATGAGGTTAGACAGGTGGAGAAGTATATATATAAAACACAAGAGATGGAGACTAAAATTGAGACTGGGGAAGAAGACACTCGATCGCAGGACTCCATTTGTGGTTTAGCATAATAGAGAACAACGTGGTGAGCCTGAGGGCCAACCGGGTACACTCTCTCGTTGCGCTCTGATGCACCAACACTGGATGTAAAATTTACTCATACTATATTCGAGGATACATGCGGGGATATAAAAGAAAAATGGAATGAGAAAACACGTTCTTCTCTATATACCGGATACACTGTGTCATGAACTGACTGACACTTTTTTTGTGTGTATTCAGTATAGAATAAAAATAAATAAGCTGCAAAATATATACATATATATATTCGTAAATAAAAAATGAAAAAAATGTGTCTGATGTGAATTGTGTATGTCGTAAAAGATACATTTTGATAAAAAAAAAAAATATAAATAAATAAAGATGAAAGTTAAAAATAAATAATAAAAAAAATTCTTTTTTTTTTTTCAACAACAATTGTATACGCTTTCGAAACAATAGCTTTAGAGCTTTTTTTTTTATGTAAATATATTTTTCTTTGTCATTGATTTATTTTGATATATATTTTGTTATTTTTTTGTGTTTCAGAATGAAGACGGGTGATGAGGGGCTTCGGTTAATACGTAAAATGCGCAATAGCGCTTTATCAAATACCATGAAAATGTTATTGACTATTTTAACAAGAACATTGTTGTTATTAATTGTCATTGACTGTTGTTGGGCACTGACTCCACGACAAACTGGTAAGTTATCCAAAAAATTATCCAGCTTAAATAATTTATTTATTTAAAACAGCTAAAAAAAATTATTAAAAATTTTATAAATTAATTTTATTAACATCTTTCTTTTTTTTTTTTTAAATCGATGTAATTTTTTTTTTAATTTGGGTAAACAATATTGATATTACATAGATATTGAATAACATTTCAATTTTGTATTTTGCGGTGAATTCTAATCTGTTCAAGTCAAGTTGGACATGTTGTCTATATATATACACATAGACTTATGCACATAGTGAATTGTATGAGGGCATTTGTGCGCACGTCGTTCTCCTATATATATCGTGATGAATAATGCATACAACCAAGTTGTCGGTTGATGCACGAGTGGACCTATCCCTATGTGCTATCAAAATTGCCACTTTAAAATATCAACCATGGACCAACCGCAGTACAAATATTAACTATATATATATTTTTTTTTTTTTTCAAATAAACTTTCAATATATTTTATTTAATATATTTTTGTTTTATTCTTTTTTTTTTTCTATTTAATTATCTCAATGAAATATGAGAATCTGATAAATTTAATAGAGTGATAACTTGTTATTTAATAAACCATATCAAAATATATACAAGCTTGTTAAAAATATAGTAAAAAAAAAATAGTTAAAAAAATATTAAACACACAATTCATTAACATATGTCAACATGATTTTTTTTTTATTTTTTAAATTTATAATATATATCTGATAATTAATTTTTTTCTTTTAGACTCAGTGAATTTTTGTATTTTGGATTAATCATAAATTAAATGTTAATTTTACAATATTGTTGCCGTGAAAGTCAAAGCAAGTTGTATCAAGTAAATATATTTATTATCTGATTGAATTTTAATGACATTTTTGCGTGTTATATGTCGCTTGATTATTGCTACAAAGCATAATCAACCCTATTTTTATTTTTGATATAATATAAAAATTTTTTCATATAATATGAATNTCTGATTGAATTTTAATGACATTTTTGCGTGTTATATGTCGCTTGATTATTGCTACAAAGCATAATCAACCCTATTTATATTTTTGATATAATATAAAAATTTTTTCATACAATATGAATTAAGGTGACATGAGACGTTGGCATAAAACACACCAACAAAAATCTATCATTTTGATGGTTAAATTTGAAGATGAAAAATGTATATTATTATAAAAAAAAATTTATTATTATTATAAATATATTGTACGGTTATATAATACTGTAATCTCAACATGCTAAATTTACAACGTATAAACACGCTGTCTCAGTTATCTCAGATGATTCGAGGGTTTTTATTTTTTTTTTTTTTATTTTCCCCCATTGCTCTTTATATTATAAAAATGCTATTTCCAGTGATAGTCCCTCTGGCGTTATACACGATATAGTGACACTCATCTGCTTGGAATAAAAAAATAAAAAAAATATGAAAAATGACAGAAAATAAAGATGATGAAGCAAAAAAAAAAAATAATGAGGATGTATATATAGAAAAATAAAAAAATTGTCTCGTATAAATCAAATTTACAGACAAAAAAAATGAGGTCTTTATTTGTTTATTAATTTTTTTTTGAAAATTTATCGAAAAACTGGATTATTTTTTTAATTAAATGTTTATTTTTAGGTCTAATTACAAATTAATTAGCTTAATATATTGTCTAATAAATATTTAATATTATTTTATTTATACAAATCAATGAGATAATTTTTTGAATGATTTTTAAACAAGAACTTTTCAGGTCTATTTATAATGATTTTTTAAAATAATTTATTAGTACTTGTTAATGGTCTAATTTAATGATTATTTTTTTTACAAATAGACTAGTTTGTTTATAAAAAAAAAAAGTTTTATTATTTTCTGTTTAACATGTTGAATTTTGTAGGATGAAAGTAGTATGTGACTTTGTCATGAGACAAATGGTTTCACATACTTAGTGAGAAGTTGACTGTGACAAACTGCTATATTATATATATACATATATAATTTGTGTATACACTCACACCCTAAACTCAGGGTCACCCTTTCTTGCAATAATCCACCCTGACTCAAACATTTGCATTCCTGAAAATCCAAACTCCATACTGACTCAAATACACAACATACATGTTATATATATTTTTAACTCTAAAAAATATCATCTCTTTCTAAACTTGCATTTTTATTATTATTTTATTTTTTTTTACTTTATACCAACTGTAGAGACTATACTTTTCTTATTTTTTATTTTTTCATTTAAAATTTTTAACTTCAAAGTATCCCAGTAAGAAAAATTAAATTAAAAAAAAATGAAAGAGGTTTTTAATTGATGGATTGGGGATGACCCTGATGATATTGATTTTTATTTTATCCTTTTTTAAAATTCATTCGATTTTTTTTAAATATAAATTTTTTAACAATAAGAAATTTCATTTTATATTTGTTTTTGTTTAAAGATTCAATAAAAGTCACGAGTTAAATTAAATCATACAATACTTGTCTATTTAATATGCAATATTATTTCATTTTTTTCATTTATTTTTTGACCTCTGTCAAGCAAACATTTTTTACATATATAAATTCTATGAATAACTCCTATTTTTTCAAGTATTTTTTAAATTCACATAACGCTACATTTTTTTATGATTATTATTATTTTTTATATTATCAAATATCAATGGTCATGGTAAGTTATCTTTTATCACTGTGATGAAATACCCGTGACCATTGTCCAGTTGAAGGAAAAATTTCAAAAAGAACCAAAGAAAAAAATTTCATATAAAAAAAGCTGAAAAGTAGAAAAAAATAAAAAAGACAGGGGAAATAAAATATAGGAAGAAAGGAAGTAACGAGAAAAAAATAATGTTAAAAAAAACGGATGAAGAAAAGAACGTCAACTCCCGGCGACGTACTGTCGCCATAGGCGAGCTTTTTTTTTTTATTATTATTTTATTTATTTTATTATATTTTTTTTTTTTTGAACTTTCGTCTTTGTTGTCAACGCTTCGTATTTTTGGCTTGTAAGAAAAGCATTCCCTTTGCGTGACAAACTGTAATTTAATCTATTTTTAATCAGAGCTAAAACGACAAAAAAAAAAAAAGAAAAATAATATTAAAATTTTTACATTTGATTCTATTTGTTTTTTACACGCTTTTGTGTATTTTTTTGGGTGACAAAATCAATCATTTTTTAAATAATAATAATAATTCAACTTAAAATTAATTTAATTAATTAAAAAAAAATATTTTTAAAAGATGTATATATAATTTAATTTAATAAATTGAAACATCAATCATTCACGTGCTCTCAAAACATTCATGTGAAAGAAAAATATTTTTAAAATAAATATTGCAGTGTTTGTTTTCCACTACAGTGTTTATATTTTTTTTCATAAAAGTAATTAAGAATTAATTTTAATATTTCATTTGCTAGAAAATATATATTTCTTTTTATAATAATGCGTTGCTGTGTTAATAAATTTTCAGTGAATCAGCAACATTTTATTTATTCATTTTATGTTTTTTTTCAAAACAGTTGAATAATGGTTTTTACGTGAAAATTATATGAGTATATATATAGTTTAGCAAAACAGTGTTGGTGGGCCATTAGCCAGAAGGAGAATCAACAAAATAGGCTTCTGCTTCTAATGACTTCCTCACGCACTGTAATCTTGCTTGTCATTAGTGTCAGAGATTCTACACCCAACCAGTCATCTTACAATGTTTTCACAATGTCATACAAGTCAGCTTTTTTTTTTTTTTACATCCTAAATACATTTCATTTTTTACCAAAGTAAATTTAAAAAAAAAAAAAACAAAAAAAAATCCTATCCTCTAAATTAATCAAATAAAAATATCTAGAATTTTTTTTTATCAAAATAAGTTTCACCTTTCAACTAAAAAATTAAATTAATATTTTTCTTAAATGTTGGATAAATTATTTAAACCAAAAAAATATAAAAATAATGATTGAAATAAATTAATTGCTAATTTTAAAATTCAAAAAATTAAAAATCAAAATTTTTTTTATTTAAAAAAATAAATTAATTAATTATTTCAGGAAAATTAATTAATTTAATATTAAATTTTATAAAATGCATATGGAGTTTACAGTGTCTCCATGAGCTGTCACTCAACTAGCTAATTTTCACGATAATATTTTCATTTAAATATTATTTCATAGAATTAAAAAAAAAAAAGGCTTTTTAGTTTCATTAATAGTTTTAATAGACCATATGCCGAGTATTGCTGGATAACGCAGTTGACGAGACAGTCGTCAGCGACATGGGGGGTAAATTAGGGGGAGAAAGCAGTCAAGCCTGTGGCATCGTGAAATGCATCACAGAATGACAGATCAAATGTATATAACTGAGTGCACGTGTCTGCAGATATAAAGAAAAAATAATAAAGTCAAGAAAAAAAAAAAAAATAATAATGAAAGATTAATTTGTTGTTTTTTCATTATCCTTTTTTCTTTTAGCCGAATTAAATTTGTGGTGGACTTGTACAAATATAATGATTTATCATCGATTCAATGGAGAAGGGTGTTGAGATTTTATGTATAAAAAAAATAGGAAAATTAATGTGTGTGTATTCCGATTGGATATATTGGTTAAAAGCTTTTTTGATGGGTTTTAAATATTATATTTAAATTATATTTTTAAATTACAAAAAATAATAAATAAATCAAGTGTACTGATAGTGCCTCTCACAGGGCATAATTAAAATCAAATTTTTTTTATTTATATTTTTAACGTTTAAACTGTAAATTATATATTGAATTTTTTTATTATTATTTCTTTTTTATTTTCATGTGATTTTTAAATTTGAGGGCATGAACTTTGTGACCGCGTCAAGTTACCCTTTATCTCGTTCACAAAAAAACTAGTAAAAAATAAAAAAATAAATAAACTAGCACAACCAAATTAAATGACGAAAAACAATATCTATTTTTTAATCAATTTTAAATTAATTTTCTCATTTATCTCAAACTTTTTATTATTAAAATTAAACAAAAAAAAAAAAAAAGGAGTTATGGTCAACCATGTGTCAGACGAGCTTAATCAGGATAATAAAATTGAGAAAAAAAATTAAATAAAAAATAATCTGCAAGTAGTAATACAATACGTATGATCAGCCAAAAATTAATTTAAAAAATAAAATAATAAAAAGTATTAATGTAAATTTATAAAAATTGTATAATTATAAAATTAAATTTTTGCAAAATAAATTATATTTATATATGAAAAACAAGTATGTGAAAATCCTGATACAACTTGGTACGTGTATAGTGGTTAAGTTGAACAGTGAGAGTTGTGTTACATGCAGAACCTCGTAAACGTGCCGCTACTCGACATTCAGCATTATCGTTTGGTGATTTACGTATCCAACTACTGTATTTCATCCATTTGCATCCTCCTTTCGTTAAATTTATTATGGCTACCAATTCCACCACCAACTTTATACATATACCCACTCATCTACACACACTTACATATATAACACCACACTATTTTATTCCCTTATATTTTATATACCACATCACTTTCATCAGTATATATATATATTTGTTTTTTTTCATTTTATTTCTTTCGCGCACTTGGCCGCGAGAAACCCCGTTGCCCTCAAAAAACATGGATTACAAGCATATATAAATATAAGAGGGTGGAACAATCTCGACGGCCGATAAATAATCGGATTAATGAAAAATATTTCCCACTGTGTGTGTCGAGACCTTTTCCACCTATTTTCCAATATACTATATACGTAAATAAATATTATATCCCATGTGTCTACATTTTTTTTTTACAAAACAAAAACTTTAATTTAGTAAAAAAAATAAATATAAATCAAAAATTGACATTTTATTTAATACAAAAATAAAAGATTATTACAAATATTTATATTTTTTAATACACTACTCTATTTTATTATAAAAAAGTCAATTTAAATATTTTTTTTTTTACTTTTGTCGCATATAAAACTAATAACTTGACCGAAAAAAAAAATGAAAAATATATTTATTATATTTTAAATAATAGCAAATAAGTTTTTGCATGAATATTTTTGTTTTCTTATTTATCAAAGAATTGAATTTTTTATGACGCTGAAGATAGTGTCTAGGTTAGCGTCTTGAATCTCCTAATCCAGGGATTCAGGTTCCAAGGCCCCGACTTGAATAAATAATGAAAAATGATATAAAATTTAATAAAAATTATTACAAATTATTAATTAAGTATTAATATATACCCCAAAAGAGACATAGATATGAAAAAACAACCCTCTGGAATAAGTAACATCGTATTTAAAAATAACTAATTCAGGGGTTGTTGTCTGAATAATTTTTTTAACTTCGATAGAGTTGAGCTATCCACATAATTTTTCTTTTATTAAATTTTCTATGATCGGAGCTAATTGAGGTAAAAAAATTATAATTTTTTAAATAGTCAAAGGGGGGTAGGGGGTGGATTTATNTTTTAATTGTTTTTAATTTTTTTGACTATAATGGGGTTGAGCTATCCTTGTAATTTTTTTTTTAATAAATTGTCTAGGACTTAAGCTAGTTCAGGAAAAAAAATGGGAATTTTTGAAATGGTCAAACTCAACCCCATCATAGTCAAAAAAATTACAAACCATTAAAATCCACCCCTTACCCCTCTTTGACCATTTCAAAAATTCCCATTTTTTTTTCTAAACTAGTTTAAGTCCTAAACAATTTAATGAAAAAAAAATTACGAGGATAGCTCAACTCTATCATAGTCAAAAAAATTAAAAACCGTTAAAATCCACCCCCTAGCCCTCTTTGACCATTTCAAAAATTCCCATTTTTTTTTTCTAAACTAGTTTAGATTCTAATCAATTTAATAAAAGAAAAATTATGAAGATAGCTCAACCCTATCATACTCAGAAAAATTAATAACCGTTAAAATCCACTCCCTACCCCCCTTTGACCATTTCAAAAATCTCCATTTTTTTTCCTAAACTTGCTCTGGTCCTAGACAATTAAATAAAAAAAAATTACGAGGATAGCTCAACCCCATCATAGTTAAAAAAATTAAAAACAATTAAAATCCACTCCCTACCCCCTTTTGACCATTGCAAAAAATTCCTATTTTATTTTCTAAATAAGCTTAGATCACTAATAATTTAATAAAAAAAAAGTTACGAGGATAGCTCAACTCTCTCATAGTCGAAAAAATTAAAAACCGTTAAAATCCACTCCCCTATTCTTTGACCATTTCAAAAATCCCCATTTTTTTTTCCTAAACCAGCTCTGGTCCTAGACAATTCAATAAAAAAAAATTACGAGAATAGCTCTATTTAAATAATAATTGATTATAGGAGTCAAGGGCCGGGCCCAAGATAACCTCTGTATGTTCCCTGTATACTTTTAATTTTGAGACGCTAACTCAGACGCTAGCTTAAAATTATTTATGAATTTTTTTTTCCTTTTTAAAAAAAATATTAAAAGGTATCTAATGATTTGAGCTTTTGAAAAATATTTTGAGAACGGGAGTAGAAGCAAATATCAAGGGTTGAAAGTACAGTGAAAAGGGAAAGCTTTAAAAGCCTTTTTAGATATATATTTCAAAACTTGTATAACAGCTCTTTGTTTTTTTTTTTTTTTTTCATTTTCTCTGTTATACATTTTACTCCCTTAATCTTTTTCTTCACTTTTCCACTCGACTGTATCTATCTACTATTTTTTCTCTCTATTTTTTTTTTATCTCTTTCTTTATTTTTCATTTTATTTCTTGATTTCTTTGTCTCTTTTTATTTTAAACTCACTCTTTTTCATCTTCCTTTATCCTACTATCAAACTTTTCAGTTTTCAAACTTTTCTTGCCAATTTCATAAAGTACTAATGTACAGTTTCCATGAAAATGGTGCTATATTTATCATCAATTATACTAAACTTGAGGATAACGTACACCTGCTGTTTTGAAACGTTGTAAAACTTTTTGGTCCCCATGGAATTTTCCCTGCTTTTTTTTTATTATTTTCACTGTACCATATTTATATATGAACAATATTAAATATATATATTTGAAAAACTTGCATTATTATTCAAATCTGTCGAGATATTTGCCATACAACTAAAAATTTTTAATTAATTATTACCACAAATATTATGTTGATGTGGATTTTAGGAAACTAGCTTAATATTCATGACTTTTACACTGTTTGATATATGTATTATAAAATAAAAGGGTGTATATTATTGAGGCAGTATATTGAGCCAGTTGATATTTATAAGTAGAAAAAAAATAAAAATAAACCAAAAAGCTTTGAATGTTTTAAAATGAGCGAGTTACACGCGAGTCCATCCGTTACGTAAAAGTCTGCGTGCGACGTCAGCTATATACACACAATTGTATTAAACCCTCTTTCCCTCTTTATTTTTTTTCTAATACCTTATTTAACACCCCTTCTTTAAAACCACCCAAAAACTTTTTACCTTGAATTTTCTAAAAAAGAAAAAAAGCACAACATCAAAAATCACTCAACAAAAAAGAACATTTACAAAACAAAAAAGCACAAAATTGAAAAGTTTGAAATACTAGTATTTAAACAAAAAAAAAAAGCACCTTTTTTTTTGTATTATAATAATCAAATGTCAGTGTGACTTGGGGCAATCTATCACTTAAATATAGTCTAAAAAAAAAAATGGATAAACACCTCAGGGAATTAACTTGCCCAACAATATCTTTACTTTTCTGATCCTTTATTTTTTGTGGGATATGCTGGATGTATACAAAACTAATGTATGAACACGTGATTGAAGAGTGAATAACAATAGTCATATAGTTGAATACTGGTCAGACATGGAAACGAAGACGAGTGAAATTGACGATGTAAAAAAAAATAAAAATAAAAAATAAGAGAAAGAAATTTTGAAAGAAGAAAAAAAATAAATAAATAATATATAAATCCATTGGGAATGTCTCGTGGGACATTGTATAAAACTATATGTACAACAAAAAAAAAAAA
>MKYW01000022.1:1230816-1246405 GCA_015776835.1 Aphidius ervi
AATATATATTTATACTAATGGAATGGAAAATAATATTTATGATTATATCAAATTCATTTGATGATTGAATGAGTGGAAAAAAAATTGTTTAAATAAATAGATTAGCAATTGAAAATAGAAAAAAAAAATTAATTAGATATTGTATTGTAGTGACTCGTTTTGATTTATTATCATTTTGTTTTTTTTTTTGTGTTTATAAAAATATCTACTGGCAAATGAAAAATAAATAAATAATGGATTTATCAAAATTGTCAAGTAATTGTCGCATTAATAATATATAAAATTATAAATTAAAAAAATAAGCATTTATTAAAATGACTATTGATATACTATTTCAACTACTATTCCGACATGAAAAAATGGAAATATATTATTTTGAAAATTTTTGTTTTGTTTTATTATGTTTTTTAGACAAACTTATAAAACTACTATTGAAATAAATATTACTACAATCAATAGTAGCTACTTTTAAAGAAAATATAATTAAGTCCGACACATAATTAAGAAATAAAAAAAAAAATTATCTACCACCTTAATTTTTTGACTACTATCAATATTATTTTCACTACTATCAATCCAAAGCAACACGTATAACAATTAAAATATCTCCGACAAAAAAATATGAGTTTATAATTATTTTGAAAATTTTGATTATTTTTTTAAACAAATTTATAAAACTACTATTAAAAAAAAAATTACTACAATTAATAGTAGCTAGTTTTAAAAGAGAAGTTATTAATTCCGACACATTATGAAAAAAATAAAAAAAATAAAAAAATTTTAAGACTTTCATTTTTGAAGTAGGTACTATCAAAAAAAAAAAAAAGCATTTTATTTTATTTTATTGAATATTTAGCCATTACAGTACAATGGCTAATTCATTCATTTTTAAATAAATTAATTTTAAATTGATCCAAGATATATGACAAAAGTATATTTTAAAAAAAATAAATAAATTTTTAAATTAAATATTTATTTGTTTATCATTATTTCGGAGATAATTTAAATTGTCATTTAATCATTATGTTTATATGCAGTAAATTAATATCATTATATTATTTTTATAATGATGAATTTTTATTTTTTAAAAATTCACAATGTTTTTTGTACCAACACATGCTACATAATGTTTGTTTTTTTTTTACCCGGTTATTTTATTCCGAAATTATTTGACTAGATAGGTTGTGTTTAGAATATTTAATTGTGATACTATTTTTATTTTTTTTTTTGTTTATTAAATTAACAATGCAACCTTTGATAAATTTTAATAATTATTTACAGTCCAGTTGTAATGTTTGTTTGTGTTATTTAATTATTTTTCAGCATATTGTCACAATCGAAATTCACTACCATCACTGTGTTCATATATAACCGGTGATGCTTTGTTGTATTCAATGTTTCGAGAGGAGGCAACAGCAGTGTCTTGTCCATTTCGTGGACCAATGACATTTACGTATAACCGTGGTCATGGTACTTGTTCAAGTCCACTCAGTAATGTTGATACATGTACCGATGACAGTCGATTACTCTTCAAGTATCAAGCATGTCCTGATGTTCCAGCATCAGAAAGTGCAGGTAAAGTAAATAATACAACAACTCAAAAAAACATTTGATAAATATTTCACAATGAAATATACTTTAACACAAAAAATATATAACTTTTAAGAAAAATATTAAATTCAATGAAGCATCACATACATCCATAATGTCTATATGTTTGTACAAAAATGTGTCAAACTTTTGTTACAACTTGAATATACTAGTGTGCTTTATTATACAAATAAAGTTTTCAGTTAATTCCAAAGGATCAATTTTATTTGTAAAGCACTGAATTCTATAAAAATCAAGTAAAATTATGTCAAACTTTTAACATATAAAATACACTAAAACTAAACTATCCCTTTAACACTTTTAGTATTTTTAAAAAAACTTAAATTCTACAAAAATAAATGAGTAAAAGATTTAAAAAAATAAAATAAAAAAGTCGATTTGTAGAAACGACATTTGGTGATATAGATAGGCGAATTGCCATCAAAGCAAAGAGTGAAACAGGCAATAGATGTGATAAGAAAAGCCTTGAAAGTTTTTTGGTCAATGACAAAAAAAAGGCCAAAAATCGTTTCCTACTTTGACATGATAATTGTCCAGATTAAATTTTTCTCACAGCTATTTTATTTCTCCAATGAATTTTTTTATTCATTTATAAATTTCAATATTAAAAATATCTTTTTCCATCATATCTCGATAATAATTATCACCTAATTTTGTCTGATAACCAAAGCACCAAATTAAAAATCCCAAATTAAAAAAATACTATGTTTAATTAGTCCAACAAATAATTTACAAATAATAAATTAAATTTAAAAGCAATTGCTAATTAATGAAATTATGTGTGTGTATTTTTTCAGTTGAAGAGTTGGAATGTTTGGCAACATGGAAAGAAGGTAGTAGTCGTTATCTTGTTGGTCGTTTGCATCATGGTCATGCGTCAAGCAATGAAGAACGTTATCGATGCTTCGTTTACGAGCGTGCTGGTCAAAGTGTTGGTGCAATGAGCAGGGCGGTTCTTGGAATGGCAACCATTGACCATGAGTCTGGTTTACCATCTACTATACCACTTACTGAAGACACACCAGAAGTTTATAGGGTTGCCCAAAGTGGTGATGCAACTTGCAATGGTCTATTCAGTCCAATGGAAGGTTCACGAACAATGACTTTGACGAAAGGTCATTTTTTATTTTTATTATTCTATTTTATTATTAAAACAACTCACTAAAATTCCAATATAATTCGTTACTGGTATTTGGAAATATTTTACGACTGACAATGTAATTATTTTAAATTATTTTCTCAGTACGTGCTTGTATACATGAAGAGCCCTTTTTTTTTTTATGATTTTTTTTATGAATTAATGTGGAAAAATTACATGTTATATAAATATATATGGAAATAAATTTTTCTGGAAATTTAAATATTTTATTTTCCAGTAATTTATCAGTTTTTTTTTTTTAGTTATAATTTTTCTTCATGCTGAAAAGACAAAGTGCATGAACGTTGTTTTATTTTTTTTTTTTCTTGAAAAGAAAATTTTAACACTTGTGATATTTTTACAAAGATTTTATCAAGTTTTTTTATTTCTTTTTTTTTTTGTAGATACGACGTGTGACTTTATCGAAAGATAAGAAAAAGAAAAATTCCATGAGAATAAAAAATATTTAAGGAAAAAATAAAAACAAAATAAAAGTTTACATTGCAATTTTTCTTGAGAGATAAAAATCAAAAAGATAAATGTGACGAATTTAGTTGTTGCTTTTTTTGTGTTAAATTTAATGTTTAATTTATTTTTTTTTTTTGCATTGCAGCTTTATCACCAGGAAAATGTCGATTTCCAAGTTGGTTAAGTGGCCACACAAATAATGGACTAACTTGGCACACACTGGATCTGACAAGATCATATACATTTTATCCAAGAAATGCAAGTTTACATGTGACAAGATCAAATAGCAGCACACGATTAGATAATTCTGGTGTTGATTTTCAAGATATTATTGATGGACAAGATGAACAAACTATTATGATACTTTGTAACAGTATCAAGCAAACAAATCCATCACAAACTATTACAATGCTAGTTGCACACTTCACAGTTGGATGGTATTAATTAAATTTTACATAAATATTTCAAAAACATTCATGCCAAGATAAACCTACTTTCCTCATATAATTTATAAATTAATATGAAAAAAATAATTACATTTTTGATTTCCTCGCTTTTTAAAATAGCATGAATTTATTGTTTAAACTTTTAGTAGTTGAACTTTATTTAATTAAGCCTTTATGTTTAATCAAGTAATGAAAAAATATGAAATTTATTTAAAATACATTTGACTGAGTAATTTTAAAATTTTATAAATATTATAATTAAAAAGTCAATAATGTTTTAATTAAAAATAATTTTAATCATATATTTATTCAACAGTCAAAGTGGATTTATATGCATGACTTTTTATCGACGTGATGGTCATGTTATTGAAATGCAAACCGGAAGTCCAGTATCAAGATCTGAAGAGGCATGTAGTTCACCTCATCATCAACCACGAAATGTTCCCTATCTTACTCTTGTCAGTAAGTATTACAACGAATTTATTAAATATTTTTATTTTAAAATAATCATTTAAATAATTTTTATAAATTTCAATTATTTATAATTTTTTTTTTCAATGTGTTTAATGGTTTTTATGTAAATAATAGATTAAATATTTATTTAATTAATCAATTTTTTTTTAAATAATTTTCTATTTAAATGTCAATTAATTATTTATTAATTTTTTTTAAAAAAACAAAATTCAATTATTTATAAAGCATTTAATCAATAATTATTAATTTTTATTTTAAAATTTTAATTTAAATGTCAAAAATATTTTTAAATTATAAAATTAGAATTTGATAAATATATTAATTATTTTTAGATGTTTTTATTATTTAAAAGAAAATTATTTTTTTTTTTCAATTATGATTAATTGATTAGAAATGTATTTGATATCAATTTGTTTTATTGATTATATTTGTAATTAATTTAAACGAGTGGTTATACGTGATGGATTTTTTCCTAAAAAAATTATCTAAATATCATTCCACTCGATTTGCTACAGTCTCCAGGGTCTCGTCAGTTATTCGTCTATTGCTTTTTTTATTTTTTTTTATTTTTTTCCCGTCTATTTCTTTAGCATAGTCGTCGTCGTCGTAGTAGTCGTCATGTGGGATAATTCGAAGCGAGGGTCTTGAGAAGCTTGTCCGCCTGCCAAACTCACTACTGAAAAAACTTTTTACCAAACGTACGAGAAAAGATTTTGCGACGTGCTCATGGCATTCTCGTTGAATTCGTGAAGAAAAAAAAATATATATATATAAAATGATAAAAAAAAAATAGAACGCAATCCCCAACTGAATCCAAGACACATAGGATTTTCGTTAAAGAGGGTTGGAGATTTAGAGAAGGGACTCAGTTGAATGAGAGGGATAAAAATTATGGGGGGAAGTTAAATTTGGAGACTTTGAGCCTTTTGCGTCAGCAAAAAAATCCACGTATAATTTCAAATCTTTGAAAACCTGTCAAATGTCAAAATGTCAGTAAAGTGGCATATTTTTATCAAAGAAAATTGGAATAATCTTATTTCTCTCAATTTAATTTATTCATTCTTTTTTTCTGTTTTATTTTTTTTTCACCTTTTATTTGTATATTGTTTTATTTATTTTTTTTTTTTTATGTCAAAATTGCAAACTTTCGTATGCACATTGAGTCAAAAAAAAAGTTTCATGATACAAATTATACCCATGGGTAACATTACAACCAGAAAAACCACTAACTTTTCGCAATCTCAATTTTTTTTTCTTTTTTTTCTCTCGTTTCAACAATTTTTTTTTTGTCTCAATTTTTATACACTAAAACATTTAAATTAACTACATTAATTACCATGAATTTAGCCAATTAAAATAATTTTTTAAAATTAAAATAAACATATTTTTTTTTCTATATAACTAAAATATTTATTTTTTTTATTTTACGTTTATCGAATTGGAAAAAAAATATTCAAGCATTGAGGATAGTAGAAAAAAAAAAACCATTGATGCGAGACAAATTTAACTGATGCAATTGTCAAAAATATTCAGCCCGTAGTATAAAATTTACGTAATATATATATTTTTTTTTTAAATATTATTTTTAACGGGTCTAGAGCGTGTCCAGTTTGTTAAAGCTGACATGGAAAGCATTGGAGGTTGTACAAAACACGCATGAATGATTTCAAACGTTGTTCCATCATTCATTCGAATTTCGATTCATCCACCATATACATAATCCAATTTTTTATTCATTTATTATTTTGTCGTTGTAATATTCAAAAATTATAATCAACAAATAATCATAACGAAAATCAGTTTGTAATATTTGAACATTACTAAGCCAATACAGATATGTTTTCAGGTTTTACAACAAAGGATTGTTAATTGTTAACAAGCATAATCATTTAAATGAAAACACGGTGGCTTTTGAATTAAATGTAGGTAATTTTTAAATCATTTCATAACACGTATGAAATTAATTATCAATTGACAATATTCGCTATTGATAGCCAAACATAATTTATATGAAAATTTCATTTTAAAAATGTTTTTTAATAACTCATTTGTAAATTGTTTAAATTTATTTTATAATATTATTTTTTATAAATATTTAATGAACGTTTTTTAAATATTAATAATTTTTTAATAATGTAAATTATTGGGAAAATTTTTATAATGTTATAAAAGGACAAACATCATCGGTCTTCCGGACATTTGATTGGTCATTAGACACGCGACACCTCAGATGTTTGTTGTTATTATTGTTATAAAAAAATGCATCAGTAGAATTTCACAAAAAAATATATTTTACTTCTTTATGATGTCTTTTAATTAAGAGATATTTTAGAAATACTGTGCAACAAATATTTATTGTAAAAAAAATTGTTTAAACTTTTAAAAAATTTTAACTTCATAATTTTTCACTGCAGGTCTTTTTATTTTCAATATTTTTTTTTTACAGTGAATATTTGTTGCACAGTATTTCTGAAATATCCATTAAATAAAGGACATTTTGAAAAAGTAAAATATAATTTTTCGTGGATTTCTACTGATGCATTTGTTTATAACATTAATAAACAATAAACATTTTAGAAATTATGTTTAACCCAATGTGCTCATAAATTTCAAAAATACACTTGTTTTATATAAAAAATTTAATTTTTTTTACATGTTAAATTAAGACATTTGAATGTTAATTTTCAATTAAATTTATATCAAAATTTTTTAAATTTTACCAATTTAAAAATGAAATTAAAAAATGTTGAATTTTATTTTTACATATTAAATTATTTTTTCTTTCAAATTTACAGTAAAAAAAAAAAAATGAATGTAAATTTATTTTGACATTGAAAAACTGTAAAATTTCATTAATATTTTATTATTTTTTTCTCTGTATATATTTGATGAATAATTATTAAATTTTAAAAAAATTTAATACTTTAGTTTTATGAAGCATGAGATTACTAAAAAAAAAAAATAAATAAATAATTTTTTTTTTCGTTCTGTTTATAGTGTATATATGTATAAAATTTATCAACGTAAAAAGTTTTATGGAGTTTTAACGAAGTCACATTATATGTATTACGGTTGAAGCAAGTACTGAAGAACCATCTAATGTTAGAATGTATACGATGCGCAGTGGTGAATTTTATTTAATAACGAGCATCGTAAATTTTCAAAGTCGCGTGTTTAAGATATTCGAGACAAACTGACACCCGCTGTAGCTTTAATGAAACTTTCATCATATTTATACAAAAAAAAAAATTATAAAAACAAAAAAAGACATCACTCAAAATGTCAGTTTATATTTTGTTATTTCATTATTTATTTATTTTTTATGATTTTTTTATTTTTTTTTTTTCATGATTAAGTCAAGAATTTTTTATAAACCAACAACACAAAAATACGTATGCTATTTTAGTTTCAACGAGTCATAAAAAACAAAAATTTATATAAAAAAAAAACAAAGAATATTGTCCTAATTTGGTGTCACGAGTTTATTTTTATTTTTTTATTTTTTTATTTTATTTAATTTACTTTTATTGTGGCTTGTTAACTAAATGAGTGGTGACAAATTTTTTTTTTTTATATTTTGATTAAAGTGTTTATTTGGTTAAATTATAAACTGCCTTTGTGGTTTTAACTCTAAAATATTTCAACAGACAGAAAATATAATTTAAAATATAAAAAAATAAAATTTCATCTAGTTTTTTGTGTTTTTATTTAGGTGGTAATTTTAACATGCGTGTAGAAGGAAATTATTATGATTGAGAAAATTAAGAAAAGGTCTGACACTTACTCTGAAGTAATAATGAAAAAATAAAATAAAAGTTTTTAGAGTATATCTGGGAGGGCAACAAGCTAGACTCATTTTTCACAAGTTCGAAAAACATCGTGGCAAGGATACGACAGAATTGTGGAACGTAAATTTAAATTTCTGGTTAGTGGAAGAAAATAATCGCGGCTGTCGACTACCTAGCATATGGCACGAAATTTGATTCATTTTTTTCTTTTATTATCTTTTTTTTTTTTTT
The DNA here is from genome assembly GCA_015776835.1 of Aphidius ervi. Lineage (NCBI taxonomy): Eukaryota > Metazoa > Arthropoda > Insecta > Hymenoptera > Braconidae > Aphidius > Aphidius ervi. The sequence continues at coordinate 1,238,973 of MKYW01000022.1, forward strand.
ATTTGTAATTCAAATTTTATTCAAGTTTTTTTATTTGTTTTATAAAAAATTCATAAAAATTATTGTTTAAAATTTTACTTTCTTTATTTTTCGGTTAACAATTCAGTTGATAATTTATATTTAATGAAAATTGACGTATTTATTTTCTTAAATTTATTTTTTATAATTTTTTTTTTTTCAACTTTATTTTACCCTATTTTTTTTTTTAAGCACCAAAAAAAAATCATAGCAATAAATTTTGCGAATACGTGACCGTGGTGAATATGAGACTGGATAGTTTGATAATAAAAAAAGGAAAGAGGGTGGAAATTTTTACCACCCTTTCTCAAGCAAATTAAAGAAAAACAATCGACTTGGATTGAGATTCGTGCACTTGCCAATTGTACGTGCCATGGATCTCGCTCAGAGATAATCTATTCGCAGAAATAAATATAAAAAAAAAGGAAAATAATATACAAAAATATAAAAAAAATAAAATAAAATACCAATATACAAAATAAAAAAAAACTTGTTTAATAAAAATAAAATAAACACACAAAAATATATGACAAAGAAAAAAAAAAAAAATCCATAAAATAAAATAATTGGCGCGCAAAAATAGAAATAAAAAGTAGAATAAAAAAATTTAAAAAAAATTGACACCAATAATACCGCAGGTTTTTAATTTACCTGTCATTTAAAGACCACTTTTTTCCATACATATATACCGGTTCCAACCGCAAATGAACCACAAGTGGAATCACCAGTACATTGCGAAATTGTAAAAAAAAAAGTTATCGCCTCGTTGATTTCATGTACAAAATTTACACTAAAAAATTCATAAAAAAAAAAATAATAATACATTTACACACACACACATATACACGTATTTATTAAAAATATTTGAACGTGTGTGTGTGTGTTATAAAAACGTGAAAAAAAAAAAAAGAATTGGTCAAATCAAAACGAGAAAAAATAGACCAAACCTTTTGAAAATTTGCAAGCAAATTGCCAATTTTTATATCGATATTTATATACACATCTACATTTCTCCAATTTCTACAATTTCTCATCTCCCATTTACCCATTTCAACAAAAAAAAAAACAACAATAATTATAATAATAATAACAATAATAACATTGCAAAAATATTTATCTAAAAAAAATTTAAAAAATGGAAAAATAAACTTTTTTTTTTGCAAAAATTTGACCTTATTAAATGGGAATTTAATTTTGAAAAAAAAAAACTAGTAATAACTCTTATCTAGCTTTAAATTAAAATAATAATAATAGTATAATTTTTGAAAGAAAAAAAAAGAAATATATATATAAAGTTCTGATATTGACAACTCGACGTTTTTCTTGTTAGTTTCTTCATGAACCACCAAGTTGGGCAAATTTCTCGCTTCCAACTTTTTAGTATTTTATTTTTCCTCTTTCTTATACCCTCTTTTACCTCCTCATATTGATTATATAACCAACAGAATATACTAACTCGACTAAAAACATCCCCCGAGTTTATTGCGCCACCGCTAACATTTTCCATTTTACATTTATTTTTATTTCTTCTATTTATCTCAATAATAAAAATAAACAAAAAAAAATAAATAAAAAAAATTGTATATATATTCATTTTGATGATAAAAATCTTGGGTAAAAATTGTTGGCAATTTCAAAGAGTCACGTTCAATTGGCTGCCAAAATTTTATATATATTTTTAAAATTTATTTTCATTTTTGTATTTTGATTATTTATTTTATTAATATTTTATTATTTGTTTATTTATTATTTATACGGTTTTATTTATAGATTTTTCAAACGAAAAAAAAAAAATGAAAAATTTATGGGCAATGAGAAGTCGATAGGCAAATCGAGCTGAGAGGGTGGCAAGTCATATATTACGTATACGAAGAGAGAAGTGAGGTGGCTCGCGCGTGATATACTTACCGGCCAAGTACTAAAGTGATTTAGCACAGTATATGGCCAATAATATATATACTCGAGGTAGCTATCGTATGCATATAACCATGGGAAAATCGAAGCACAGCACGCGATAATAACAGAGAGAAAAAAAGAGAGAGAGAATAAGAAGCTTTTGTGAATTTATATATGTATGGATTTTGATGAACTTGAGTGTATTGGAAAAGTGAAGGACTATGAAACCAACTTAATATTATGTGTATATAATAGTATTGAATATATACACACGTGGATATATTGAGATATAGATTTTTAAGTTTCATATATGTATATTAAATTTAGTTGAATTTATGAGAAGATAGGCCTTCAGCAATATTATATATAACAAGCATTGTAAATCCATCTCGGCAACGTGTTGCATCGTGACGTTCACATGGTTTATATACTCATCAAACAATTTCAAACAATTATCTAATTTATAATATCAAATTTAATATTGAAATATATTGCATTACATTATTTATATTGTTTTTATTTTTTTTCTTTAAACATAATGGGATGGAAAATAATATTTATGATTATATTAAATTCATTTGATGATTGAATAAGTGGAAAAAAAATTGTAAAAATATATATAGATTAGCAATTGAAAATAGAAAAAAAAAAAATAATTAGATATTGTATTGTAGTGACTCGTTTTGATTTATTATCATTTTGTTTTTTTTTTTTTTTTTATAAAAATATCTACTGGCAAATGAAAAATAAATAAATAATGGATTTATCAAAATTGTCAAGTAATTGTCGCATTAATAATATATAAAATTATAAATTAAAAAAATAAGCATTTATTAAAATNAAAAGTGTAAATAAATATTATTTTTCAACAACTTTTAAAGACAAATGATAAGCTACTTTATTGTTCCACCCCTTGATGAGGTGTTGATAAAATATTATATCACAAAACCATTTACTTATATATATTTATTTATTTTCTTTTAATACTCGTATATATGATTTATTGCAATTTGTTTTTGTATACAACAGTGCAGAAAAGTTTCTCAAGTTAACTCCCACTGTAAGATATCCGACGCTGCAATTCATCGTAAGCCAAAGTTTTTATTTTTCATATATTTATTTATAATTCAATATTTCATATATAAAATTTTTTTTTTTTTTTAACTCTATACTATATTTATGATTACGATGACTTCCATAAAGCATAACCATGTCCAGTATCATTGGCTCATAAATCATAAACACAATTCTTCAAATGATTTATTGATCAAAGTCCATTAAAACTCCCAATGAATGTTTCTTTTATTTTTTAATAATAAAAATAAATATATCACTCATAATGTACATTTTAAAAAACTATTTTTTACTTAAATATATTTAAAAAACTATCTATATTTTATTTTTCCATTCGTGATAATAAAAAAGTATAAAAATTTTATGAAAAGATCTAACTTCAAAAGACCAAATAAGAATCATAAATTTATATAAAGAGTTTTATATTTAGAACGATACATATATTTTATACAAAAAAAAATTGAATTGAAATTTAAAAACTTGTGAATCTTCGTCTTTTTTTTTTTTCTATTGTTAATATATTTGTTCCACTTCCGCAATATCGACTACGCCTCTTATAGATGTTATTGAGTAAAAAAAAAAAAAAAAGATATTTAACATGGATTTTTCGTCACAGTTCTTTGAGAAAACATATATTGGTGACAAGACGCCGGTGGAAAATCACTAACAGAAGGTTCCAAGTGTGCTAGTTAGTATCAAAAATAATAAAAAAAAAAGAGAACAGGAAACGACACAATATATAATATTGAAAGAAGGGAAGGAACCGTTAAAAAGAGGATGGGCGTGGGTGCTGTATGATTGTCCAAATTTGACAGGAAATACCTACACATACAGGTATAAGATTTGCTATAAAATAAAACTCAAAAAAATATATGCCGCTTGATCAATGATCATTATTGATTTTGATCTTTAACACGTGCCAAAGATTTTATTTTCATTTGAAAAAAATATAATAATTTTTATTTCAATCATATGCGAAACAAAATAAAAATATTTAATTCAAGCAAAAATAATTTGAAAGCAAAGTTAATTGTGTCAATGATTTATAGCATGATTAGAAATAATGCCTATATTTTTTTTTTTATTTGAAATACTTTTGACTGAAACTCTAAAAGTTACGCCCATAACCAATTGTATATATATGAACGCTAACGAATTTTTGTTATTAGCGTTTCTCGTTTGATTTTCCCTTGGTCAAACATCTGTCGATTTAGGGTATATTCTTGGATTTTTATTTAACAAATGCACGTATAGATGCCTATTTTACGCGATTAATTTCATCATTTTATCATCATTATAAAAAGAATATATTTTGATTATTATTTTTCAAATAAAACCATTCAATCGTTGAGTTGAATTTTTTTTTATAGTTCTATCATTTACAAAATAGAAAATATATATATAGATAAATAATAATCGGTCAGCAGAAAATATCAAGCTACCTTGCGGTTAAGTGAGTCAAGGCGTCGTTTTACGGTGCATATATTCTTGGGTTCAAATCCTTTCAAGAATTGAGTCACGGAAGCAGACTACGATTCAGACATTTACTAGTTTTTCCTAACTGAGGCATGTTAAACCCAACTTTAATGAACGCTGGTGCGTCGTTAAAGTGGCGCATTATCACACTGGTCCCTACGAGAGTGAGTTTTTGTTTTTTAGTGTGTTTTTGTTTTATAGTAAACGTCGTGCAAAGCGTAGACTACGATAATGCTGGTTTTAATGCTGATGTATGCGCGTTTAATAAAAGGCCCCGTAGAAGTTTTTAGTGGCGCCATTTCATGGCGTGGTTACTCTGGTAACTGTGATGACAGCCATATTGGATTAGCATTTTCTGTCACACCCCCACACACTCACACTCATCATCCTAACTGTTCAATTTTTGATTATTTAATTTTTTTATGACAAGTGACAACTTACAGTTGCAGCTAAATATTAATATATAATTACTGGATTTTTTTTATTATTTTTGACCAGCTGATTAACATGTCTAAACTTGCCGTTCATTTAGACAACTGTAAGTTGTCACTTGTCATAAAAAAATTAAATAATCAAAAGTTTGAATCTAACTGCTCTAACATAACATTCAAGAACTAGTTTTATAAAAAAAAAAACTAATTTATTACATAGTTATGTTTGTTTTTATAATTTTTAAAGAAATATTTTTGGTTCTTGTTAATTAGATAAGTATTTTTTTTTTTTTGTTATTTCTTTGATTTGATTGAAATAATGCTTATAATAATTTTTTTTTCTTATGCAACAATTTTAGTGTGTATTTGATTGAACAACAAATTTTTTTTTGTTTATTCAAACAATTATTTTGGATAATTTGTTTAAACAATTTGTCAATTTTTTTTTTTTTTTTTTTTGTTCAGTCACCTCAAAATACCAATTGTTTTTTGTTTAACACAACAATAGTTTTGTTGAATTGTTATTTTTTTTATTTTTTTTTTTTTTCATTAGATAAATATTTTTATTATTTATTAAATAAATAATTATTACTTCTAAATTTTTTTGTAGACCAAAAAATAAAAAATATTTTTTGTTTGTTGAAACAATATAAAAGAAAATGGAGATGATTGATATATTAGTATTATGAAATTTGGAAAAACAGGGAATTTTTAGTGAAAGTTTAGATTTAGTAATTTTAACAAACAGTTTGTTTCATTCAATAAAAAGAATTTAAAAAATTATTTATTATGTTTGAACTTTTAAATTTTTTTTTTTTTTAAGTGGGGGGGGCAAGCCCCCCCCATTTCCCGCGCCCTTTCTTCCCTTATTGGGGGGGCAAGCCCCCCCAAACCCCCCCAAATTAATTCCCCACACTCTTTCTTTTAGATTCAATAATTTGATTCAACATGAATTTGCGGTGTACAACATGCCTATGTTAGGAAAAATAGTATGTGATACTCATGCATACAGCATTGGTTGTATCTCGCGCGTTGAGTGAGACCTGAGATAGAGTGGAGATATAAGCAAGGTCTCACTCAACGCGCTTGATAAACCAATGCTTTTTGCACTTGTATCACAATGTACTATTTTTTTCGCAAGACGCCATATAGCATTTCACAAAGGTAATTATTGCTATTATTATTTTTTGAATTATTTTATTGATAATAAATTAAGTAACTTTTAAATATTTTTTTTTTATTATTATATTATATAAATTATTATNGAACAAATATCTCCTTGCAAAGAACGAGTAAGGATAGCCTCTTTCCTGGTTCTATGCTCGGAAATATTTGTCTCAAAGCTAAAATATTATTTTGCAATTCCAAATTTAATAATTTTAATTTTTTATTTCGATATTAATAACAGTTTTCCCTTGGTCAAACATCTGTCGATTTAGGGTACATTCTTGGATTTTTATTTAACAAATGCACGCGTATATATAGATGCCTATTTTACGCGATTAATTTCATCATTTTATCATCATTATAAAAAGAATATATTTTGATTATTATTTTTCAAATAAAAGCATTCAATCGTTGAGGATAGAAAAAGATGTATCGTAACGAGTTCAGATGATTGCAGTAATTATTTGATATATATATTTTTGGGTATATCATTTTTATTTTTTTTTCGTTAGGATTTCATCAGAGGGTTCTGGTTAGGGTGGCAATTACTAGGTATATATACTCTTTGCAGCCACAGCCAGTTTTAAAGTTTAAAAAATAAAATAAAATAAAATAAAAGCTCCAAATCACTGGTCGGTCAACGACATAAATACACAGAGATCTGACTATAAGTACCACGTATATAACGAACGATCTCAAATATAATAATATTAATAATAATCTTAAAAAAAAAAAAAACATTTCAATCATTTATAATGTAGCTGATATAATTAATGATCACGTTTAAAGACATTAAAAATTTTTTATCAATGAAAATTATACTTTGATGTTTATGACATGAAATATACTTTTTTTTTTATCTTGTTTTTATTGTTATTATTGTTGATTTTATAATGGCTAATGTGTTGCAAACACGTGACAGTCAATGACACAATGACTTTGAATGACGTATGGACATAAAGAAGGGCTTGTCTGTATGTGCATGGACCACACCCCAGAAGGCTAAAGAGTGTCAAAACTTCACATTCATCCCCAACCATGCGTATCATTTTTTTTTCTTTTTTTTTTTTAACAATGCTTCATCTTTGCATGACATTAATAAATTAAGAAAAAATAAACAATGATATATTTTTAAGACTTTGATAAATGAAAATTATAAGTTTAAAATTTATTTATCAAATGGAAAAAGAAAAAAATGAGAAAATTTTAATTAAGAGTTTAGTTGAGATACAATCTTTTTTCTACGTAAAAAATAAAATGATGAGGTTTTTTATTTTATTTCAGTTTTGAAGGTGGAGTAGAGTTTCCCGAGTAGAAATGTGTTCAGGATAGCCTGAACCCTGATCCAGATCGGATCAGGAAATCGTAAGG
>MKYW01000220.1:0-16206 GCA_015776835.1 Aphidius ervi
AAAAGAAATGAAAACCTGTTAGCGATTTGCATACAATAAAAAATGAGGAACATTTCTAAATATTAATAGATGGTCATTTAAACAATGATGATAAAAAATTTCATCGATTTTTCTGTCTGAATATACATCAGTTTGACTATTTTGTAAATTAAATTTAAAAAAAAACTATGGTAAACAAAAACATTAGTATACTGCACTAACATTTTACCAGCTAAACACATACAGTTACAGAACTTATATATATGTGTGTGATTGCCCGGCGTCTACAGAAGCCTGACCCGACTTTTCTCAGTCAAGCGTTCAGACACGACTTCTGACTGCGGCGCTTCGAACGCGAACGCGCCTAGGAGACCAATAACATGAAACCAGCGTTGCCAACTCCGAAAACAGCAATATGGTATAAAGTAGGGGAAAATATGGTAAAATGGACGGCAATATGGTAAAAAAAAAAATTTAAAATTTTTTATCGAAATCAATTTAATGAAATGTAATTTATTTTTTACAATTTATTTTTTTTTTTTTTATTATTTATTTATTCAGTCATATTTATTTATTTTTATTATTGATATTTTTCAATTTCTTTTTTATTTAAATTTTATCATATCAATTTTTGTAATTCCTCAACGCAAAATATATTTTTAAATATAAAACAATATATATTGTTTAATTTCAATTATAATAATTAGGTTATGTCAAACAAAACCCCTCAAAACTCATCATCATCAATATAATTTTCTCTTTCTTTAACATTTGGTAGTAGTTATACGTGAAAGCATTTCTTTGGCTGGCTTAAATTAAATGCAATTTCGATTGGGAAGAACATGTTGACTAGCTAATAATATTCCACGCATTGTTGGTACAGCTAATTTATTTTTAATTTTTGTTTTGGCCAAGTTAATTTTACTGAAAGTTCTCTCACTATCAGCATTTGAGTGTAAGAGTGCTAAAATATTTAACATACCTCAGATAAATTTTTAAACAAATATTCATCACGATCATTTTTGATTTTTTAGTGGAAAAAAAACAAATTATCCTATATGGTATGGTCGTTATGGTATATGGTATGGGAGATCAAAATATGGTAAACATACCATAATTATGGTATGGTTGGCAACGCTGCATGAAACTTGTATTCTCGAGACGAGCGTCTCTGAACGCGACAGTCAGACAGTCGACGCAGACGCTCCTTGGAGACCGTAGCTTAAGGCTTCCAGTTTTATTATATTTCACTGCTCAGCCCAGCAATTTAGATAGGCACTGATGTCCGCCAAAAACATACCATAATTATGGTATGGTTGGCAACGCTGACTATCGTCAATCAAGGATGCCCACAGTGGAGAGTTTTATCTCCACTCTTATGGTGCTTGGTTGTGGACGATCTCCTAGTAGCTCTGAACCACCAGGGTTTTTACGTGCAAGAATATGTTGGACGGAACTTGTAGTTTTCAAGGGAACAAGATATCTAGAAGGGTAGAGAAGTCCGAAACTCTATGCTAAAGAAATTACATCCTCAAGCTCAGTCAAACATCTGGACGTCATACTAGATAAGAAACTGAATTGAGGATTACAAGTGAAAAGAGTACGGAGCAGAGCCAACACGTTCAAAAGGATCTGCGATAAGAACTGGGGTATCAACCAAGAATGGACCGGGACCGACCTCAGGAAATGATCTCATCTGGTTTACAGATGGATTTAAGACCAAGAAAGGCACTGGGGCAGGAATCTGGTTTCAAGGATCGACCAAGGGGACTAACTTGGCCCTGGGTGAAATCTGCACAGTCTTTCAGGCAGAGGTATTCGCGCTGTTAGTATGTGCAGAGATAAACTTGGAGCGTGGTNCACTGGGGCAGAAATCTGGCTTCAAGGATCGACCAAGGGGACTAACTTGGCCCTGGGTGAAATCTGCACAGTCTTTCAGGCAGAGGTATTCGCGCTGTTAGTATGTGCAGAGATAAACTTGGAGCGTGGTCATAGGAGTAGAAAGATTTGTATCTGTTCCGATAGTCAAGCAGCACTGCTGGCGGTTGATGCACTAGCAGATAAATCAGCCTCGATGAAGGAATGTCGGGCGAAACTAGAAGCACTGGCATCGTGAAACAAGGTCAGTCTATTATGGGTACCAGGGTACTCGGGTATCTTGGGCAATGAGACGGCCGATAAACTGGCACGTGGGGGATCAGCAATGAGACTCTATGGACCGTGACTGGTTGTAAGAGTAGTGGACTTCATTAAGGCAGAAATTCGCGCCTATCAATACATGGTACATAAGAGACTTTAGAGAGAACAGCCCAAAGCGAGGCAGACTCACTGTTTCCTAGGTGAACCTGATTAAAAGGCAGCTACTGAGCATGACTAGTGGCTAACTGAGGCTAGTAGTGGGACTGTTAACAGGACACTGTAGACTCAAGGCACATCTAAAAAAGATAGGACTAGTACGGGACGACATTTGTCGCAAATGCGATGAGGGGGTGGAAGAGACAGCAAGCCACGTGCTATGTCATTGTATGAGGCTGGCTGAGCTCAGATTTCGATGTTTCGGGAAGCATTTTTAAGGACCGAAAAAGATGCCAATGAGCGCGATCTCGGCGTTTGCTGGAAGATCGGGTGTAATAGGGGCTTTAAAGAAAGTAGGGGAAGACAAAATGGGCCTGAGGTCTAATTTCCTATGCGGGCGCACCGGTGACCACACCTTAGAATTAATAAAATAAAATAATAACATGCTACATTTTGTGTTTTCCACACAAAATGTAGCATTTTTATTATTCAATAGTAATAATAATAATAATAATAATAGTAATAATAATAATAATAATCTATCAATTCATTGATTCCTTTTCAAATCTCAAATATTACAACATGCATTTATTGCGTACATCATCTTTTTTGTATATAGATTTGAAATAAATCCCTTACTAAGATCTTAACTGTATTTACTGAAATCAATAATAAAACGACCTAATCAATCATCAATTTAGGATTTTTCAACATACTTTTTTGCATTGCTGGTATACCATTACACGTAGCAAAAAGTTTTATAAACATTTCTATAAAACGTTTTTATTAAAATTTTTATATAAACTCTTATATAGATTTGGCGCTTTTTTTATAAAGTAAATTCTATAAAATTTGTGGTTAATTTTTATAGAATGAATTTATTAATTTTTTATAGGATTTGGTTTATAGGATTATTTTTATAAAAAAAATGATTTTTATATATCATAATCATAATAATACGCTGTTCTATAGAAATATTTTTCTATAGAATTTCGAATGATTTTTATAAAATATCCGAAACGGAATGTTTTATAAAATTTTTCCTATAGAATAGTTTTTATAGAAATATTATATAAACTCTATAGAATAGTCCTGTATAGATTTTATTATATATGTATAACATTGTATATAATTGATTTAATTCATTTATTTATTGCTGTAACGAGTCTTTTTATTTATTGTACAATAATATTCATTTTTTAAACAAAGATATAAACCAAGCCAATGAAACATGATTACACTTAATTATATAAAATGATTGATTTTTAAATTAATCATGTGCTCCACGATTTAACAATGGATGTAGTGCATCAACAACAAATAATTGTGGTTAATTTTTACAACTTATTGTTTGTTTTATAATTGCATATCCAATATTTTATCTTTAAATGTATCAATTAATTTTTTATTATCAATTGTTATAATAAATTCAATTATCGAATTGAACAATACGATTTGACCGGCATTTAATATTTTTGCGGCAGAGTAAGAGAAGGCTTATCACCTTGCCTAAAAATTGTGTCAACAATGGCATTAATATAATATTTAAAATACCCATGTATAAACTAGTTCTATATTTTTCATACTTTCTAAAGTTAATGCACAAAAAAATAAGATATTCACACATACATACAATGAAAGAAATATTATTTTGACTAAATGATTGTTTTAATTGATTACTTCTTGTGATTAAGTATATTAACCATTAAAATTCAAAGATCTTGAGTTTACAATAAAAGCCAGCTTTACGCTATGTGTAATATTATCCATACAAGATTTGTTTCACTATCAGGAGCGGTAATCACATCAGTTTTAGTTATTTTCATCTCTTAATAAAATTGTTTTCAGACTCTTGGTATGACAGATAATTAATTTTTTTTAGTTTTTCTATTATATTAGAAGTTTACATATTTTACCGAATCTCTCGAAACTGCATGTAAATGATTTCATATGTAACAATTGTCCCAATGATCTAAAATAAATTTAATAAAAACGTAATATTTAAATAGTTATTATAAAATATGTATTCCTACTTACGGTCAATATAAATTCACGAGTAATTGGAAAAAACTTCATTGCTGTAAAAGAAACTCTATCAATTGCCAATTTCTGTTGCATCCAAATAACCTTTGATATGAACAATAATTATTATCATCGATTGAATAATAAGTATATGAAAATCTTGAATGTAGTATGATGTAAAGAATGTTAACGAACCTCAATGATAAAAACCGATGGATGACAACGGGAAAATATTGATAATGCATGACCACTTTCATCATCAATTTTGGCTGTTGACAACACAACTACCATTGTTCGAAAAAAAATTGAAAAAAGTGCCAAACAATAGAATATTGGGATCTTTGCCTCACTTGTCACTGTTCTAAAATGAACACCAATCATTTATCTGTAATAATTTAAGAAATATATAATTATTAATTTACAAATACCTTATTCCTTCTGATGTTTGTACGCAAATCATATATACATTCATGCAACATGATAATAATATTAGTGGTGAAACAATCTCGTCTGCTTCTTTGACAAGTTCATTCATTATGGCATATTTTTCTTTTATTTTCCGCCAATTAATTCTTTCTGTTAAACTGTTTGTAATTTTATAACTAACAATTTGATTGAGTTGTTTGTATCTTTCTGCAAGACCAATTGATACCTGAAAAATAAAAATTGAAACTATCAATGATTGAAACAAATATTGTATGGTAAATAATATACAATAGTAATTCCGTGGATTTTTTGTACCATAATTATTAAAAGATCACAGAAAACCCAGGTAAATGTCGTGATGGTACGTAGAATGGAAACAATTATTCCCACCAAGAGTTGATAATCTATGATTTAAAAAAAAATCAATTAATAATACATTCAAGGAACGTTGATCATGCCGCTCATCAAAACACTCAACTGTTGGATATCCCATCCAGGGATCCAAAAATTGCTGATAAAATATTTTCGCTGCATGAACTGAAATATTCTTTAGCTGACGTTGTTCGAGATATTGGGTGTACATAACTGTAGATATGCTCGATTAAGGGAAGTAAAAACAAAATCAGTGCAATTTTCTGGAGTTTAAATCGTAGACGAAATTTTGTTTGATGAAAACTGAAAATAATAAAAATATATATTAACATTTTCTCTAAGTTAGAAAAATAACAGCTGAACTAGATAACAGATCTCGAGTAAATTATTAGAGAAACTACCAAACATATGAAAATAACGTTGAAAAATATTTACTTGTCCAATTTCTCTTCAACTTGTTGCCAATTTATTTGCAATTGAATCCAACTTTGTAATTTACAAAATATTATCAGCTGCAAGAAAAAATTGTATCCGAAAAAAATGATACCAAACAACTTTTCAAACAAATTTTCTGAAAAAGTAAAAACAAAAATAAAGCATTGACCTTATTTACAACTGACTGAAAATATTTTTTTTTAAATTAAATTTAAACATAAATCTTCAACAATAAAAAATATTTAAAGTTTGAATTGAATACGTTTTACCTTTGGTAAAAAGACTAGCTTTGATTATTCCAAACAGCAATAAAATAAAATAACAACCAATAAGTGTAATGATCATCAAAGAATAGCATGTAATAAATGATGTAAATTCGAAAACATATTCATCTGGTTTTGAATATTGAATACCATTTATTGGAAAAATTCCGAAAAACTGTGAAACACCAATAATTGGTTTAATAATATTGTGAAAACTCTCATCATTCTGAAATGAATATAATTTAAAAAATAACTTTGTACAAATTTATTTAACTAAAATCCATATATACCTTTCGCGATTTTCTCTGTTGCTCACTGTTAATACCATTTGAAGAAAATAAAGGAATTAGTAGAGGCTGTTGGCCAACCCACGGCTGAACTCTATTATTTCGTAAATAATTCTTCATATCTATTATTTGAATAATTTATGAAAAATAACTAACATGTTTACTTTGTGACTAACTGCATTTTCAAACACTTCCTATCAACTGAATATCATTCAATATACTAGAAAAAATAATATATTAAATTACAAATTTATATGACTACTCATAAATTTTACAAGTGCGAAAATCAATTATTGTAAGTGAAATTTTACTGTCTTTATCTACATGCAATGTACGAGACAAGCCAACTATCAAACCAGAAAATAATCGTTTTTAAATAATAAATACACGCTGGTGTAAAAACGCAAATAGATAATTTTTCACTTCTTGGGTTAATGTATATGTCAATATTCTGTAAAGATTAACAAGATAGTGGACGACAAATGGATTTATTTTTAAAAAATTTGAAATTAACTGATTTATGATCGATGTTTAACATATATACTTATGAAATATCGATCATGAATTCATTATATACGAAACAATTTAAAGAATTCTTTGGATACAATGATAATCATTCACATGATCTAATTAATTATTTATTACCTAAACAGGATATTAGCTGTTTTATTGCCACTCTATATAATGATTGTATTATTTTAACTTTTAAAATTTTATAACTTTGAAATAATTAAATTCATGAAGTACCAATATTTATAAATCTTTGACTTTTGTTTTATGAATATTTGTTACATAAATTATATCAAATAAAACAACAACACATGAAATAAATAAGTAAATTATTAATTGATTTATTGTAAAAAGAGAAATTATTTCCAGTAAATTTATTAATGCAAATTAATTTTGAAAAGTTATCATTTTACTTTCTCAGTTGAAAAGTATTTTTTTTTTTTTAATATTTTGTAGCTTAAGGTTTCGGAGGGTCTGGGAGTTTGCTGATTTGATGTAAGTTGAGGATGGATACGACTATCGAGTACTTAAATTCTTAGTTGAAAAGTTGTTTTTTTTTAAAGTGAAACTTCTCTTTGGTCGTAGGTAAATTCAGTTCCGTGGCACCCCATGGCAACCTGGGTCATTGTTTTCCGACGTTTATATACCATCGCATGTGTACCTGTTCACTGCATTTAGAACTGAATTTACCGCCTCCCCATCATCCCATATCAATTCTGGATTTTTAAGTTTTATTTCAAACATATGTACACATTGTTTTGGTGCATCACTTATTGCTTCACGAAACGATTTTGATGAAAATTTTGATAAATCAAGTTTACCTTTTGAACCAGCTAATTTATAAATTTTAAATTTTAAAATACTTGTATCGATTATTATTAATTAACGTAAAATTTTTAACGCAAAATATCAAGAAAACGTAAGGACAAATCATGGATGTTATTTTTTACCAGGATTGTTTTTATGATAAAATCTATACATTTACGTATTATGATTTTTTTATTGCTGCTAGAAATTTGTTAATTAACAAAATAATAGAATCAGGATATTTCATAATTCATAACTTTTTAAAAAATGAGCTTACAGAGTTCATTTAGGTCTTAAAATCTTCCATATTAAAATCTCTAGAGCCAAAGCTATTATCTAAAAGTTTTTAATTATTGAGGGTCCGGATGCAATAACCAGTCGAGTGCTCGAAGACAAGAAAACGCTATGTTACTCTGGGTGAAAAATAAGAAAAATTAAAATTGATAAATCAGAAAAATAAAAAATACAGTCGTCGATAGAATTAAAAAATACATATTTTTCTTACTTATTTCATAAGTATAAACGCGCATTATATAAAAATTAATTCATAAAAATGAATCATTTTCTTTTTAGTTTTAATAGGTTGACATTCATCTAATGACAATTTCAATTAAACTACTGCGTATACCATTTTTGTTATATAAGGCGTGATCAGAGAAAAGTCAAAATAGTTACAGATTAATATAATTTATACATATTATATTTTAAACGAATATAATTTATATTATCATATAAATCGATTCTTTGAATAAAAATCCATCTTTTAGTAATAGGTTTTTAATACAATTAAAATCAATTTGTTGTTTTATTATTTCTGAGGACACTTGTTACAAAATATTTTTGCCATTTTAACATGGTGTAGTCACTATAGTCATTCAAAATCGATTAAAAAAAATTTATTCATCTTTTGTGCTTGTGAAAGATAATGATACAAATGTTGAAACTTGATGGTTTAATAATGTCCACCATATTATTTCGTCAATTTTTATGAATTGATTTATAAAATTTTTAAAAAACCTGAAGTCATTTATACTTCTAGATCACATTATCTCAAACACTTTCCACATGAAGCTTGGCTTGAAGTTAGAAGTATTGATATTCTTGCAGTTTTTCACGTTCGATTTCTTGAAGTTTTATACATAGATAAGTAGGAAAAAAAATTTCTTTTAAAGTACTAAGGAAAAATCCATTAGTTTACAACTATTCAAAAAAATTAAATAAAAAAAAAAAAAAACAACTAACGTATTTCCGGATGACACATGTTTTATTTTTACTCAACTGCAATTTAATAATTCTAATTATATATATGGTTTTAGGAATGATTGTCTTTCTACATTTTATCTATTTTTTCTATAAGTTCACTACGACACTCATATATATATTAGTTTTAAAAAAGAGTTGATGAAAAAACTAAGCATCAAAGTTCACTCAGGGGGACCCAATTATTTTTGAAACAAAGTTTCCAAGGTGAGATACTTCATACCCTTTTGACTGTCCACCAGCTTTCACATTGGAGTTTAACCTCCTTGTAGACCTCCGTGGGTTTATATTCTCCTGGTCTCTAGTCTTCTTGATTTCATCATTTACCCTCGTCAAATTAAAAAAAAAAATATAATTATAATAGAAACGATTGTTACACTATCGTTCAGTAGATTTGACGTTTTTACACTTGACTAAAGACGAAAATATAAATAATAACGTGATTTTTAAAAGGGCTTAAAAAAATGTAAAACAAGTGTTTGATAAAATTTATATTGAAATTAACCCTATCAAAATTTATTTTTGATAGTCAAAAGTACAGTGAAAATTATTAGATAGTAACATCAATGTAAAATATAATTAAATATCTCAACATTAACAGAAATATCAATACAATTTTTGATAAATTCGATAACATGACATTGACTACAAACAATTAACCAACACTCATCAAATTTTTTTTTCTGGTTTTTTCACCTATCAACATAATGTGATTTTCATCTATTTTTTGGATAATATTCGGACAATATATTCATCAATTTTATCATTAATAATAATTTTAAATTTTTTAATATTGATCAAATTTTCATACAATGACACACATATTGATTAAATTTTTACAAATGCCAAGATACAACGAAATTAAATTGTATTATTATATACTCCCTGAAAATTGATAATTTAACTTATTATTTTATATTTATTTTTAAAGTAAAATATCTTTGTTCAACTATTAAAATATAGAAAATATTTTAATATTGTTTAAAATTCAGTTACTATACATTTTATAAATAAAAAAAAAAAAAAAATATTGACAAATAATTTTAGAGTTTTTTAAAAAAAAATAATTATGCGTTTTTGTTTAGTATTATTTTGTATATTTTTATTATCTTTCAATATTAATTTTTTGAATTTTCAATATTTAAAACCAGGGAGTTATCTATGGTAAAATTAAATTATTTATTATTTTTTTTATTTCAATTTAATACGCGTGATTTGCTACGAATAATCCTGCATCACCAGCTGCACCACTGACACCACCAGCATATTTTCCAACAGAAGCATCACTGTTTGCCTGAAAAAAAAATATCACAAAATGAATATTAGAAGAAAAAAAATAAATAAATAAATCGATATAATTGTCGATTGTCAATATTTGAAATAATAATAATAATAAATTAAAAGAAAAAAATTTATAAAAATAATAATAACATAAACTTATTGACATGCATTAATGATAAAAGTAAAAAATTAAGAAAAAGAATATTACTTACATTGTAAAAAATTGAAAAACAAAAATAAAGATAAAACAAAGCAAAGAAAGAGAGTACAGATATTTTTTTTTAGTATTTGTGATCTTTGACATGTAATGAAACACTAGCAGCTTTACTGATAACACTTCCTGCCTTATATTTTCCTTGGCAGGCAAGAGCATTTGCCTAAAGAATTGCACAAGTATGAAAAAACAAAAGAATAAAAACATGCAAAAAATTAAATAAAATTAATAACAATGATAAAAATAAAGAATTAATTAGTTACATGAAGAAAGAAAAAATAAAAAAATAAGTATAAGAGTATATTAAACAAAATAAGATCAGTAAATAAAACATTACCTTGGCACGTTTGATAAGTTCGTCTTGTGCAGCAGCAACTTGATCAGCTTTACCACCCCATGCTTTAAGAACTGAAGCTTGTAAAGCACGTCCATAACTGAATGTAAGTGCCCATGGTTTTTTACCAGGGAATTTATTAATAGCATCAAGATTAACAGATGCTTCTTCTTCAGATTGTCCACCACTCAAGAATGTAATACCAGTAACTGCTGGTGGTACTGTACGTTGTAATGCAATAACAGTTGCTGATGCAATTTCTTGTGGTGTTGAACGTTTTGGACATTGTTGTCCAGGTGTTACCATGTTTGGTTTTAATAATGTACCCTCAAGATAAACATGATGATCATTTAATGCTTTATAAACAGCTGATAATACTTCTTCAGTAACTTGTTGACAACGAGCAAGATCATGATCACCATCAGGGAGAATTTCAGGCTCAACAATTGGTACAATTCTAGCACTTTGACATATTGATGCATAACGTGCAAGTACATTTGCATTTTCAATAATAGCAAGTTTACTTGGTAATTTATCACCTTTTATTTTAAGTACACATCTCCATTTAGCAAAATGACAACCGTCTTTTTTATATTGTATACAACGTGCTTGAAGATCATCAAGACCTTGAGTTGTACATTCATCATCAGTACCAAAAAGTGGTACAATACCTTTGTCAACTTTAATACCTGGAATGATGTTACGTTCTTTCATTAATTCAACAAATGGTGTACCATTTTCAGCTTTTTGATAGAGAGTCTCGTGGAATAAAATTACACCAGAAATTGATTGAGAAATAGCATCCTTAAAAAAAAATTCATAAAAAATTAATATTAGCAATAATTATAAGTTTAGCATTGGAAAGAAAAAAAAATGAAACCTTACTTTGTTTGTGCTGAAGAGCAATTCTCTGTATGCCTTACGATTGGCTTCATTATTTTCAACACTAATTCCTTCGAGACGTTTGCCAATTGTTGCTGTTGATTCATCAGCAGCAAGAATACCCTTTCCTGGTGCAACAATTTGCTCAGCAATTTTTTTAAGCTCAGCCTTGAGCTCAGGATCGGCTTTCAAGTATTTTTCAGCTGGCATTTTTTTATCTGCAATATAAAATCATAAAAAATAATTAACTATTAAAAATATTGCTTGATAAATAATAATACTTGATCCAGATAATTCTTATTTCAATAAAGTTAATTCTATCTAGCGAGTATATGTAATAACAAGTCTAGATTAACAAGAATAAATTTTAAAATACTCATACATTGACAAAGTACTTTTTTTTTTATTAAATAATTTTTTTTTTTTTTATTTGAAGTTATAAGGGGAAAACTTCTGAACACAAGAGAAAGTTTACAAGTCACAGATCTAAAAATAAATCACACTTTTGTCAACTTTTATTTTAAATTTTCTTTAACAGACAGCTTCAATTAGAATTACATCATCATCAGTAGTTATAAAATTTTCTAAACTTGTTACTCCAATATTTTTTTTAAATAAATAAATCATATAACCACGCCTATATCAAGGGGTTATCGAAAGTCGAATGATTATGGTATTAAAAAAACATATTAATTATGTTTTTATTATTGTAAACAATATTTTTTAGTTATCAATATCGATTAATATTATTTTTCAATTTATTCTCTGAATAACAAAAATATTGTGAGTTTTTAAATAGGGAGTCTTAACGAAGATTAATTTTACTTTTTTTTCTTTATCAATATTTTTTTTTATATAAATAATTTAAATTAATGCAACTTATTTTGTAACATTGTGTTTTTTGTATTTTTAATGGTTCATTTTGGTGTACAATTAAAAATCAATAAAAAAATGTCTCGCGCATGCTCGTATTAAAAAACTGAATGATGAAATTATAAGGTCAAGTTTGAGTTTTGAGAATATGTATTTTTTTAAATAATTATTTATTTTATAATTCACACAAAAACAAAAATACTAGTAAAAAAAAAAAACATAAATAAATTCAAGGTTTAAAAAAATAATAAATAAAGCAAATAATTCTAGAGATTTGACACGAGCAAATGGAGAATTTAACCAATTGACATTGAAATTATTTGAATCACCTTGATGTTAAATATCTAATTAAAAGACTTGATAAATTGCCAGTGAATTTTTTTTCTCATGACCCAATGTCTCAACAATATAAAAAAAATAGAAAATAGTTACTACGTGGCAGTTGAATCTCGTGACATGAAAACTAAAAAGGGTCCCACACATACTCAAATATTGTCTCGTCTATTGTCACCCTAGACACAAAATCTACAGGAAATATTATGTTTAATTTTCATCATCTTCATGCATGACGAACTGACACATTTCAATGCGCAATTATGTTGCATAATTGTTTGTTTAAAAAATTATTTACTACTTCAGTTTATAAATTTGCTTTAAGCCTATAAATAATATTTGAAATTTCTAAATTATTTATAAAAAAAAAAAAAATGACATTGAGGTTATTGATTAGAAATAATGAAAAAAAAATCAATGAAACGCCTTAAAAAAATTTATTCAACATAAAAAAATCAATTTTTATATTGTGAATGAATTTTGATTATAATTTTTTTTTTTTTGTTTCTCAAGATGATAGTAATTGGAGTATTTGATAATCAGCACGTAACAATTTTTGTTAATGTCAATCAAGGTCAAATAATCTTTCTAAATTTATAAAATTATTTTCAACTATTTAAATAGCCATTATCAATTTAATTTGTCTAACCAAATTTATTTTTTTTATTTATCACTCTTAAATAATATATAAGTTATTTATTAATTTAAATGACTTACGTGATTTATTTAATTTGGTATTTCAAGAGAGTAACAACCGATCAGTTTGAGAGTAGCTGAACGACTGTCAGTTCAAAGTCTGAGCGTTTCTGATGCGTCGGCGCTTTTTCTCGTTTTCTTACTTCACTAGATGTGCTCAAATTGATATGATGAAAAATAATTTTATTGTTGCTCACAGTTGCTCATATAGATATACATGATCTTCAATTTATTTATAAAAATAAAAGTCAATTATTTTATTTTTAAATTTATCATCAAATATTCATTATCTTCAAAGAAAATATATGGTTTACCTATAATTTTTTTTTTTTGATAGATGAGATTTATTTCGTACCTTGATTTTTTTGTAGTAAATAATTTTTTGTAGAATATGTTAATTAACAACATTATCTCTAATAATATTGATTTTTTTTTTTTTTTTTTTCGGAGGCGTATGAGCACCTCTGGACTAGAGGTCGAGCAAGGGCACGACATTCAATCGTCCTTAGTTCATTGCTAAGGGTATTTTTGTTTCGAGCATTGTATCTAGAAAAATATTAAAATCAATAAATAAAAATATCTTTATAGATAACTGATATCAGCAAAAAGTTATCAAGAAAAATTTATGTTAAAGATATTTTATAGGTATATTTTTACTTAATAATTTGTTGTTAAAATATAATTTTCTAAATCTTCAATGTTCAATTTTCCCAATGAAGCATGTGAACATAATTCCAGATGTTTCATCATCCAGATGAAAAACTCGTCATCCAATGTTTTCTCATTATCATCAAATAATCCATATGATTTCATTTTTATAAATAAAAAATTATCAAAACAATAAGAAAAATTCCAGAAATAATTTTCTTGAACTTTACAAATTGCATTTAAATTAATTAGATAATTTTTAATTGATAAATTATCAGTTTTAAATATAATTGATGGAACTGATAGAGGAATTGTTTGTCTTAATGTTTGAATTGTGTACTCAGCAATCATCTGTAATAATATAAATTAAAAAAATATAAAATTCAACAGACTGTAATTAATTTTGATAAACACACCTCGGGTTCAACATAAGCTGCATTTTTACTTCCAGGTTGTACCATTGATATTTTAATAATGATTCCATCAAGATAAACATGATAATCAATTAAAGATTTAATTAAATTTGATAAAATATCTCGATGAATATTTTGACAGTGATTAATACTGTCATCATCATTTGATAATATTTCAAAATCAATTATTGGTAGCATTCGAGTACTCTGAACAATACTAGCATATCTAAAAAATATATATATTTTTTATCATAATTTTAAGTTAATTTTCTTATTATTTTATTTTTTTTACCTAGCTAAAACATTTGTATTTTCCATGACAGCAAGTCTACTTGGCCATAATGAGTTTGATATCTTACAATAACATTTCCAACTTGTAAAATGATAATTATTTTTTTTTAATTCAATACATTTTTCTTGTAATCTATCAAGACCTTGTGTTGTTGTTTCATTATAGGTACCAAATAGTTCAACAGTTCCTTTATCAATGCAGACTCCAGCAACAATATTATTTTCATGAAATAAATCTACAATTTGTGACTCGTCTGATATGTCAACCAAAGCATCTGAATAGCTCAAAATAATTCCAGAAATAAAACTACTTATTTTGGGATTTAACAAAAGTGTTTTTAGCCAATTTAATTGTGTTGTTTTGACGTCAGCTGTTTCTTGATTTTTTTGACCAGGTGGTACTTGATGGACATCAACTATACCTTTGCCAGGAATTGAAAGTACTTGGGATATTTTTTTCAATTCAAGTGCAAGTGCTGGTTCAAGGGTACCATATCTTGCGACATTTTTTGTTACCTGTAGTATATCATTTAATAAATATTTATATTGAATTTAATTATTGGTAAATCTGTGTGTATATGTTTGTAATTATACCTGTATTATACATGTACATGAGTCATCCATGTTTGTTATTATTTTTTTGTTTTAAATAAAAATTTAATAATTTAAATAAACAGTTAATTTTTAATTATTATTCATGATATAAAAAATTTTAATGCCCTAAAATTTTGAGCTTAAAAATTATAAAAATTTTCAACCCGCCAAAATGTTGAATAAAAATAATAATAATAAATATATCAACAAGATGGCAGATAATAATGGTGGTTCTAAACTCGCGTTGTAATTGGACGGCGCCATTTTGCAACGCCACGTCGCGATCCGTGGCGAGTTTTCAAACAACAACAAAAATTAAGAGAGACAGCAAAAAATAAATTAACAATTAAATAAACTTATTTAATATTAAAAATATATCAATTAATTATTAAGAAAATTTTTTCTTTTAATAATAACAAAAAAGTAGTAATAATTATTAATAATAAGTCATAAAATTAACAATCGACCCGGCAAAGTACAAAAAAACACCGCTAGATAACCGGAATCACAAAAATATACATATATTATATACATTTTTTTTTTTGTTTTTTCCCAAGGAAAGCATCACAGCCTCCAAAAAAGACGCCATTTTTAAATAACCGGTCGGAGTCCCTAGCCGGTTTTTTTTGTGTGTACAACATAAATATTATTTAATAATAAAAAAATATAAATAATCAGAAATGTGAGTTATCAAAAATGAGTAAGTAATTCATCAAAAATAATAACAACAACGAGTTATTTGAAAAAAAAATATATAAACATTGTAAAAACATTAAAAAAAAAAATTCAAAAAATAACCAGTAAATTGAAAGACGGGCCCTTCCTCAGTTTTGGCATTATTGGTTAGAATGATAATTATATTTACAATATATAACATATATCAATAAAATAATTGGTCTTTCCAAAGTTGGTGTGTTTGTGTGTTATTATTAAGTTAAAATAAATCATAAAAATAACTTAATACATAAATAATAATAAAAAAAAAAAAAAA